>JAQIWI010001839.1:0-14566 GCA_034698825.1 Deuterosminthurus bicinctus
CGAGGAAAAAGTGCAGTCTACATACAGTTGTAGCCAAAAAGTGCACTTTACTGATAGGTCATGGAAGTGTGCAAGTTTACATTGTTGGCAAATTGAGGCAACTGTTTGACATGCTTGCTGAGAGGGACAGCAAGGACATATGATGTCAAGTCTGAGGGTTCCATTTATTTTTCATTTTAGATATATTTCAACGAAAAGTGACAGACTAACAGTTTGTGAGAAGGATGGAGAGAGGGCTTAAAGGAAGAGAAAAAATAGGGAAAGAGAGTTTTGGAGAAGGTACCTAGAACGACGGGGGTGGCCCTATATGGGACCATATATTCCAGTTGAAAACTTAAGATCCACTTAGCTTCATAACTGTACTGCACTATGTGTGTGTATGTGTGTACACAGTGCAAGTTTAAAATCTATTATCCACCAATACTAGTTTAGTATGCATGGGGGAGGAAAAGAAGACGAAGACGATTATTAAGGTCCTCTGTTGGGTCAGAGCCCTTGGACGTCGTTGTCCCTTTTGGGCTAGTGGGAGAGAGAGAGAGAGAGAGAGAGACAGAGATAGGAAAAAACTTACCCAATGAATTATGACTCAAAGACAATAAAGGTCAACAGCTAAAAATCTTGACTGTGACCAAAAATCAAATGACCTTGTGTGTTGAACAAACAGTCTGTCCGTCTACAGAATCATTTGGTGTAAATTTAATTAGGACCATGAATAAGCCAGGATAAATTACCTGCGGATTTATTACCATTATGTTCCCAACACTATGGGAAAGTTTGAGTATCCATCCAGCGGACTGGGATGTTGGGAAGACAAGTTCCTTCACGGAATAATTCATCCTCCATTGTTATCCCTGCTTAAACAATGAGGAATCCCTGTTATTTATAATGTTTTGTAGGTACTGCGAGTGAGTGGGTTTTTCGAGACACTATACTATACAGGGTTGGACAGCCGTAGTGGAATCGAGCCCGTGGACCACATTATTATTTAGTGATCGAATCGTCTCGGCTTCCCGCACATAAGCGGCCGAGGTTTCTAATGATGATTGTAATAATAATGAAGAGCGACGAGCAAGCATGAGGACAATCAAGCGAGCATTAGGCTCTTTTTTTTCATTCATTCCAGCCGACTGACAACAAGGTGGGAGAGGAGAAAGGTGGAGGAGAAAACGATAATCAGACCGATTAGTTCCGCTCGTGAATTCAGTCGAGGATGGAGTCAAAATGAAAATGAAGTAATAATAATAGGAAGAACAACATGTATATAGGAGTAGCAATATGATGGAGAAGATGATGGGAATGTCTAGCCTTTTCCCCTTAGAAATATTATTATAGATAGAAAAACTGACACAAATAAGGTCCCACGTATTCCCGTTGAAAAAATTAAGCCAAGCACACAAGAAAACTGCTTGCTTGTTCACTCAACTTTAATAAGTTGTTGTCGGTCTTAAGGGATACCCGAATTGTTTCATAATACAACTCACATTCATCCTATAAGCTTCAGTGGGTTCCTTCTCGACAGCCAGTCTGTCTTCAGTGTTTAATAAGGTGTGCAATTTCCACGTACACAAACAGATGTGTGTAATCCACGGTAAGATATATATATATAGTATGATGAAGTGTGTACAACAGAAGCAGTTAAAGTTGTAAAAAGGAGGGTTGGATCATACTGATGATGATGATGATGATGATGGAAGAAGTGCGTAATTTCGGTCTTGTGACTGCTCATGTTTTTCTGGTGTAAAGAGGCCATTTGTTCTTTGTGACTAATTTTCAAGATGATGATGATGATATTAATTTGATGCTTTACTATGATTACAGCAGGGACGGAAGAGTCCATCATATCCCAGCAGTGGACACTCAAGCAGTTACTCTTCGAGTAAAAATGGACAGTGCTTACGACCAGATCCAGCATCGATTTTCAGTAAGGAATAAAAATTCTCTTCTCTTTTTCGCTCTCAATCATCAGTCAGAGGATGATCACCATGATGATTTCCCAATAATTATCATAACTAGAATTAATAATTATCCTCTGACAAGAAAATTAATGTAGTGTGATGCGTGAGTTTTGATGCGTGTGTGTATGTATCAAGTTTGATTCTGTTAAGCGGATGAATGCTGAGCACATTTGTATGTGTGTTTACGTGTGAGTTAACTAGGCCTAACGTATGCGTAATGTCTGGTCCTCTCTTTCTGTATGTCTTGTCTGCTTTGCTTGCGTACGTCCGTAATTGTTGGTCTGCTACGGATACATAGTAATTATGGCCAGCTGTATGACTGGCAAAGCTCTATGACTGTTGTTGTTGTTGCTGCTGGAACTCCTGATATATTTTTTTCCCTCATCTCTCCTTGCTCCACCATCATCGTCGTCGTCCTCGTCTTTAATTCCCTCCGCATCTTTTGCGGAGTGATTACACGGCATCAAAATGTGATTCTACTACATTCCCCTCTATCTCTATTCCTCTCGATTCCCTTAACCCTACAAACAAGATATATAAGTATAAAAGTTTAGTTACACACTAGTTAAGGATCTCTCTGTCATGATCCGCTGCTTGTAATTGCCACAGGACGGTGAAGCAGGTTTAAAGCGCGGACTTCTTGGTCTCCTTACGGAGCGAGAAGGATAGAAGAACTACGCCTCTTGCGTGCGCCGAACTTGTCATGAGACGTTTTAACTAGCACCTTATGTACTACTACTACTACCATTGCTGCCGAGTAATAGTAATAATGCAGTGCGGATTTCATACTCAGATAACTGACTATGCTATGTAATTAAGGACTCGCAGTCATTGTCTGCCTGTATTATTCCTCCACAGGATCGTCATCATCATCATAATATTATAATCCTTCTCACACTTTAACAGAGTGTGAACTGGGAAAGACAAGGTGGGCAGGAAGAAAGCAAAACTCTTTTTTTTCTCTCTCTCTCTCTCTGTCTTCTTCCTCTTCTAGCAAACAAGAATGACGGCATTTATTCCGTCAAAAAGATGAGCGTGTACAAACACACACGCATTAAAATCATAAAATTATTTGAGTCTGTAGAGGAACAGTCAGTGGAGTGAGCGCCTCTTCATCCGAGGTCCGGCAGTACATAGATTTTCGCTTTCATTATTACAACATTACTGTTGAAAAACTGTTGCTTGAGTCTTTTTCAACTCCGTCAGATGTTTGTGGAAGACATTATGAAGGGGGGACAAGCACACAAGGAGGTCAAACCCGAAAGGGAATTTATATCCCCCAACAAGAATATTATATGGGTTTGCTATTGTAAAGTGTTATTGGAAACAAAACTTTTTCTTCTTCAGCCCACAATTCTTGTGTATGGATCCCGCAGGAGCAGGAACAAGGGTGTAGTTCTTGTAGTCAGGTTGTCATTCTAAATTCAGTTTTCGTCCTACAGAAGGTACATATGCATGGAGGTGGACGTGTATGGAGTATATAGAAACTTGGGATATAAATCTATATAGGCAAAGTAGTATTATTATAGGTTTATGGATATGAGTATCTTATTATTACAGGGAAGAAGGAGTAGGAGGAGAAGGTTAACTGGCCCTGCTTGAATTTTTCGACAGACAGATTCTAGTAGATGAAATTTCTACAGGGTTTACGAGCTTTAAAAAGGGTCCCTTATATTATATATTAGTGAGAGAATCTAGGGCTAGGCACAGTCAAGTTGTAAATTTACGCTCTCAGACAAGGAACATCCATGGAAAGGTGTGAAAGGGCAAGGGCTACAGGCTCTCTCTCTCTCTCTCGCTTCCAAGCGCTATGTACATGAGAAATACAACATGCAATGGCATCCATGCTCACACAACACTAATCTCTGGACATTCCAACAAGCTTGTTGTATTATAGAGCTGCAGTTTAAATAGGAACATGCATTCCAATCCCGTAAATCTTTCATACAGAATGAGCAAGGGAGCATTTGGACAAATTTCTCAACTTGTTCCCGCTGCGCATGTCTGCAACTTAAAGCTCAACTCCTTAGTTTAGATAATCAGAATCACTTCTTCCTCTGACTTCTAATCAATTGACCATGATCATAATCTGTGTGATTGTGTGGAAAAAGTGTTACTTTTACGGCCTGAGAAGGGAAGGGTACATGGGAGCAATGGGACTGGACTGGAAGTAATATAAAAAGAAACGACGGATCAGTCGTCACTATGTGAGCTGACTATCTAGTTCTTCTTCTGTTCCATAGTTTTATTATTACAATTACTTAGGTCGTCTTCATGTGCTCAGGCAGCTCAAAAGCAGAGGCTCTAATAGTGTTCGTCATTAGTTTTATTGTACTTTTATTGTGGGCAATGTTAAAAGTGGAAAGCACTGTTCTATCACTTTAATGACTCTCGACATCTTCTCTTCTCTCACTGTCCATTATTGTTGCAAGGGCTTGAGGAAATTTGTATTTTTTTTACTCTCTGCAAGAATGTGTCTGCATTATGATCTAAATAGATTAGATGAAGATCTGCTGGAAATTTGTGGCTCTTACTTTGTCTGTAGCCTTTATGGTCCTTCAATTTTTTAATTCTGTGAGAATAGGCTTGAAAGGTTTGAATCCATGATAAAGATACGACACCTTCCGCGTGGGGGCGTAAATAAATGAACTGTCGTCATAGCGGAAGGATTCATTTTTATTGAGAGAAGGAATAACTACACGGTCAATTATTCCGTGGAACGTATAGCTTTTGGAATAGCACAGGCTTCCGCCCCACTTGTAACATGTCAACCATCTCCCCCTCCTTTCCTATTGTCGGTCCAATGAGCCATGATTTTGAAGCCGTTTTGCAAAAGAACAATAATAATTCCTCCGTGTCATATATGATTGGCTGTCTGTTATTCTGCCGCTGCTGCTGCTGCTGATGTATAAGAAAAATATAAAAATCCTGCTGGATTATATTGGGTGCTTTGCCAAGAAAGAAGGAGAAGAAGTAGTGTCATTATTAAAGTGGGAAAATTCCTTCATATCGTACAGCTCATTTGGTAGAGACAATGGGGTAGAGCGGGAGAGCTTCTGCTCCTGTGTCTGTGGGAAGGAAAACAAATGAGAAGGTTCTCTCAATCGCAAACTGTCCGAGTTAGTCAACTGTGCACACACTACTGTTATACGCGTATGAATGAACTGATCGCTATGTTGACGACGCTCTATATGTCTTCTTCTCTGCTCCTGCTTGTCCTCGAAGGTTACATGCAGTCTGTTGTTCCTCCTTTTGCATTGCTGTGAACAGGATCCGTCGGGGAAACAAGACATTCGTTTGTGTAATGTATGGAGTCTGGAAGGAGTAGATAAATAAATAAAACTCACATAGGAGTACTACACGCAGTTATATAGAGTATGTTCCCTTCTCTAAACATTCTCTCAGTCAGTACACTTGCCACATGATCCATGGAGGACGAGGAAGGGAAGCGGATTGGACATTGCTTAACTATCTATATCTTGCAAGAAGACGAAGAGGGAAATTTTTGTGTATCTTCCACTGGCCAGTTTCCTTCAAACTCTAAAAATTGATGTTTCCGCCATGTTTTTCCCCAGTTAAACAGTATGACTATGGGCTATAGGCGAAGGAGGAAAGGAATTGAGAACGGCATTCCAGCCACATCAAGACATTAGGTTGGAATTCACACGCTCCATGCCGACAACGATAGAGGAAAGACGACTCAAAAATAGAGAACACACACACAGAGACACACACATGTACACAGCCACTTTACATGTGCAAAATAGATGAGGATTAACGTAGGTATAAAATCCTCGTAACGCATGGACCTCTAGGGTGAATCTCACGGAGATTTGAGCGGGAGGAATGGATGAGGAGTATAGTAGGAGGCGGCCATGAGGATTCTGCGGGCTCACAATGCTATCAAATGTGAGAAAAGGCATGTGACGAGACATGTATATGAGTCCATAATAGACAAGATAAGATACGATGACTCTTTTCATATGCTCTCATGATGATGATGATGACGACGACGAAGATGATGATGCGATGAGCCGTTGTAGTATGTATGTGCATGCCAGGGTAAAAGTGAGGACAGACAAGAGAGAGATGAGCGGATATGAGTTGGTCCCGGCAATCGGAGAGGAGTATATGGGGAAAAATGAACAAGTTAGTGGTTGATATGAGAGTGTTAGCTGAAGAAGAAGGAGCTGTTCTTCTATAGAGTAATATAGTGAGATTTTGCCGAGGCAAATTTTCCTCATGGTCGTAAGTCAGCCACGTTGGAAGACATTTATTTCATGCGGGCTATTTTCGGGTTTTCACTCTCCTGCGACGGACCATTTCATCCTTCTGCTCCTCCTTGAGCTTTTAATGAAAAGGACGGTGAGCGGCGGTGGCTGTTATACTGACATGATTTCACCACCAATCCTTCCAAACCCTTGTCATGACATAGCTAATAATTTCAACTATGGCAGAAACAGCTCAATAAACTGCAAAATCCTTTCCCTTTCTTCAACTTAACGGCTTCACGTGAGGAGAGAAGAATGACTGTGCGGCTTGCTTCCTTCCTTCCTCTCTGTCTCCTTGCGAGCCGCTTTAATCTCCGTATCGCTTCGCGCGTCTTTACACCGGCAATCTTTTTAACTGCTTTTCCTCCTCCTCCTCCGCTGCCTTAACGTTGTTGGAGGCTGGCAGAGGAAGAAAAATCTCTTTCCCGATTTTTTCCTCACTCTTTTATTCCCAGTTCAGCTGTATGGAAAAAGAAGAAGAAGTGTGTTCGGGGATGTTTCAAATCTCAATGGAAAGATGTATCCATCTGATGTAGACATACTTGTGGACTATTTCTCAAGTCTTTTTAGCTCATAAATCTTACAAGGCTGGAGCTATGGCATATAGATGAGACTTTTGAACCATGCAAATTCACCATTGTTGTTCAGTCTCTCTCGCTCTCTGGGTATATATGTGTCCATGGATGTCTTTTCCAGCAGCGTCCTCATAATTTTGTCAGCACAAGGGATGAGTCTCACGTTACCAAAAGGTGTGGTAACGAACGACACGGCTGGATTTTGTACTCACTTACGCACACACACACACACAACACACACACACACACACATGAGAAGGCTCTGTAACTATAAACTCATTTCCATGGCGGAGGTGATGATTTTTGTTTACACATGAGTGCTTTTGGACATAAACAGTAGTCCTATATGGTAGCTTAGTGTGTGGATGGCTGAGGGCAAAAGGCGCCTTAAAGCGTATCTCATCTTCCCGTGAGTGTGTGTGTGTGTGTGGAAATCCTACTGGTGTGATCGTCTAGTTTACATCTCTTTTTTGTTCTAGCTTGTTCCTTGAAATCGCTCCTGTACTTACTTTGAATCGTATTGCATGAAGAGAGTGAGAGAGAGAGAGTATGATTCAAGTATACATTTCCAGTTCAAGCCTTTTATTTCGGAATTCAATACTTTACACTGTCTGCGTGTGTTTGAGAGAGAGGGAGAGTAGTTAGAGTAAATGGACCCATGAAACGTGCAAGAGTTTCGAGATGTGTGTGTGTGTGATGGGGAATTGTGTGTAAAGTAAGTCTGAGATAGATGATGATGCTTCTGTTTGGCTCATGTGTTATTGTTTAGGTGATATAGGAAGTTGATCATTCCTCCTCCTCCACCACCTCCCCCTCCCACCTCTCTACTTAGTCTTGGTGGTACGGTCGTAATTTATTCATCAATTCTATAACAAGAGTGAAGAGTTTGAGAAGAAAATGTGTGTGTGTGCAAGATGGATGACTGACGAGAGAAGTTGATGATTGGCAATCTATGCGGATGAGAATGTGAGTGGAAGAAGGAGAAAAAAAAGGAAGGAGGAATAGGATTTCAATTGGAATGAAGTAGAAGAAGATGATTATAATGATGATGATGAGACTGTGTACAAGTGTGCGTGATTTGTGTGGAAAAATGTTGGATTTTGCACTATTAACTCTCTCGCTCAATATGTTTTCCCTCAGCAAATGAGTCATTATTACAAGATAGAGTTGTAAGTTTGTGATGTGATGACGACGATCATGTTCCTTGTTTTATTTATGCGAGTAAGGGAAAAAAATGGTGAGATGTGTGAATTTTTTTATGTGTACATATTTTTGTTGTGTCTTTCTTGAGTGAGTGAGAGACTCTTCTCCAAGTTTGTGTAAAGTTGTTGCAAAATAAGAGATTGAGAGAGAGAGAGAGATAGAGGGATGAGAATTTGGTTTGCTTCCTCTAATGTGATTGTATTTGGACTGGTTAAATAATCCCGTGTGTAGGTTGTTGATTTCGGTTGGGGTGAGCGTGTGAGTGTATAAGAACAAGTTGCTTGCTTGCTTGTGAGGGGCAATTCTTCCTGAGCTTGTCAAGTGAAGAGGTGACTTATTGCGTGTTTTAAATAAGGCATCTTTTCCTATCCAAACAGAAATTTGTAGAGGTTTCACTCTTCTTCTTCTTCTCCTGCTCTTGCTAGTTAATTTTTTTCCCCACACCAACATGACGTTGACTTCCATAAGGTGTTCTTTTATAACTGTACTCATGCAAGCTAAACTCTCCGACATCTCTTCGTATGCCCCATTAGTTTAGCTCACGTCCTCGCACAAATGCATCTTTATAATACAAGCATTTCTCTGTGCTGGACTGTTCAGCAGCATGCGTGTAAGCGAGAGAGAGAGAGAGAGTAATGTGTGCTCCATGTGTCCAATATTTTATGCAAAATACTGCCTACATATTGAGTGAGATGATCAGTTGCGAATGGGCAAGATGAATGTGCTCAAGCTTCTCTTATTCCTTACACGATCTTATGTGTTTTCTGCTTTAACTTATCTGACTCTTCTTTTAAGAAGACATATGTCACTGGTGCTATGGCCTTGGTGTAAAAGCGAGCCATGTGCCTCCATTGGTCTGTCTGTTGTTGTGTATTTGTATGCTGATATTTGTGATGAAGGCGCCAACATGTTCGCGTCATCAAGACGACCGAGATGATGCTCATGATGGAGGGCCATTAATATCTTGATCTTTGTATCGTTTAAGCGCGTACACAAGGAGATTTTGCAGATCGTGGAGCTTACAGATAACGGAGGTATTAAGTGTCGTCTTCTATGCATTCAAACATGCAATCCCTCCTCAAAGATTTATTCTCTGGGTGTTCGTGCGTGTGTACATATGAGATACAATTCTTGTTGTAAATCATGGCAAAGACCATAATGCTCTGTCGATTTCAACAACTGTCCTGCCCTGAATCAGACAGGAATGTAAACCACATACAGAGTATCACTGAACTCATTAGGCCTCTGAACTGGTTAGATATTTTTCAAAATTTATCCCTTGTATATTTCTTGCTCCCGTTGATTTACTATATTGCGTAATGGGGCTTTACCAATTTTTTCTACAGCTCAATTCCTCCTCAATAATAAACAGGGGAAATTGCTCGAGAAAAAGTTGTCTCTTGCCACTTGGGTGTGTATATTATAGTATAGCACACATTATGTTTATTCACAGTTTTTTCCATCACGTATCAATCTAATCCATGTGGCAATTATAACAAGGTTATTGCTCAGGCACGTTAGTCTTTCTATCTATATGGGAGGGCGCAATAATGCTAATATTATAAATGGGCTTGTCCCGGCCACCATCACCGCACATATATGGAGCAACACCGCCAAGTGAACCTTTCTGCGGTTTCTTTCCGCGTTCTCTCTCTCCTCTTCCCTTCCACATACGCACATGGAGTAATAAATTTACATTTTCCGATGCTGAGTACGCAATTAATGCATGGAGTAACGGGGTGCTAAGAATACATTGAACCTTAGGGTTTTTTTTCATGCCTATATGGGTTGTACCGGGAATTTGGGGAATATTTTTGTGCGGAAATAGATTGAAGAAATATAATGTTCAGATGGAAGGTTTTAGCTCCAGGTTCCTCCACGTTAGCAGGAAAGAAGGAAGGGAGTTAAAGGAAATGGCTTAATTGGTCAGAATATAATTTGATTGGATCAAAGGAAGGAGAATTCCAATTGTCCGTGTGCTGGTGCAATTATTATTAACACAACTGAAGGAGGATCATCATCATGATATGCTCTGAATATATAATAGCAGACCCAGGGTGTTGTACACATTTTGTCCTCTCCACTCTCGTCTTTAAGACAAGCATGGAAAAACAAGCTGGTGGGTTTTCCAAAGGGAGGAAACAGGTAGGTATTATATACGCGCTACATATAATAATAATAACACTCGCTTCTCTCACTCACTCACTCACTCACTTGCCTTGTTTCTTCCTAACGAGTGTGGCCATGATAACGAATTACTCGTTAGCCAAGTTTCTATTATACGTACGTGCTCCTTCTTGCCACTCAGTCAGTCAGGCTGGCTGCTGGAAAAGCTTGCATCCTTTTCCACCACTATCCAATGCACCAGTCAGTCCTCTAGTTTGCTTTCATGTAAATTGAGATTACTCTTTCGGTTGCCCATTTATTCCTTTGAAATATGATTACGATGATTACAGCTGAATTGTACGATGATGATGATGATGACGAGGGAAGCGAAAGAGAGACTGAAGCAAAAGGAATTAGCAAAGATGGAAATGAGAACGTTTCACATAATAATGATGAGATGATACGAATTCAAATAGGAAAATTGAATGTGCATGAAAAAGAAACAAAGGAGAGTGAGAGAGAGAGAGATGAATAAACGAATCCAGGATTTTTTTCTGTCCCCTCAGTTTTCTTCTTCCTCTCTCTCTCTCTCTCGTAAGCTCCTTTGTCGTCCTCAAGTGTGCATAGGCGTCCCTGCGTGCATTGAGCAGCCTATACCATCATGATGATGATCATCATCATGATCTGGCCCGTTCCAAAAGAGATTCTCCTCCATGTGCATGGATGCATGGCCCACAGACGGACGCCTGCCAGTAAAAAGGAGGGGCAATTGATGCTAAATTGTGTATGTAATGCTACTTGATACAAAGCCATATGAGAATCTATTCAATGCATTCACACACACAGATTCAATTTGAGTGTCGGTCAAAAGGCATGCTGGAGTAGTGAACAACTATACTAAAATGGCTGTGCAAACTAAATGCATGGTAGAGCTGCATCATCGCTTCCAATGGGTCTCCTCATTGGAAAAGGGATACGAATAAGACGAAGACGGAGAAACAACAAGGATGTTCTTGTTCTCCGATTGTTTAGGTAGTGAGAGATCCTCTTAAGGGATATTATTATTGCTCCATGCAGCACTGTGAGGAAGGCTGTGAGGCTGGAATTGAGTAAACGAGTAGCTGTATATAGTGCTGAAGCTGAAGGAGCTAAATGTTGACGTCACTGGAAAACATGCATGACTATTATTGTAAGGGGAACAGTTAGCCAGTGGATAAGATTCAAGTAGACAAGTCAATGTGTGTGTGTGTGTATTTGTGTGGATGTCTACGTGGAGGAGAGAAAAAACTGTTTAAAGTGCTCAAATGTTTGCTGGAAGTTGGTGGTATGGAAGGGAAGATGTTACTCAGTACACACACATACACACACACTTACACACACGCATACACACACACACACACGTTGCATTATAACAGAGCCTGTTTAGCTTCTACTTCTGCTGATGTCTATTCAAGATTCTTGACTAAATGGTAATCGTTTTCTTGGTGAAGTCTTTTTCTATGAGCCCATCTGGTTGCCTTGAAAAGTGATGATGATACGGCTGTAGGATGCGTTTGATTCCAGTCAGATTAGGACAGATTTTTGCAAAGGAGGACACGGACGAATAGTAATATTATGATGTTTGAGTGCGTGTATATGTGTGAAATGACAAGTGTGGTGGCGTCGGAGGTTTGAGCAACTAGCTTTCCCATTACGTGACAAACAGTAGTAGTGGGAAGTCACACACATATCTACTCAACAATGTACACACACAGAGAAGTGAAGAAAAAGATGTAGGGAAGGATGAAGGTTTCACTGGGTCAACACAATGAGTCGTCATACTGTGAAATATGAAATTCAAAGAGTTTATTGGGATGGAGTCGACTGTATTTAAGCATGTTAAGTGTACGTGATTGTGTGTGTGCGGTCAAGTTAAGAGAGCGGGTTGCCAAAAGAGGTGACAAGATATTAGATTTGATATGCTTTTGAAGCGGACGCAAAAGTTTGAGACTTTTAACGAGTGAACAAGAAGGAGAAGAAGAGCGGAGGAGCTGTTTTCTTGTCTGTGTGGTAAATAAATTTGACTGAGAAAGGAAAATGAAGTGGTAACCCCGTGATGGTTTTTATTTCGCTCTCCTAATTTAATGTCCCTTTACACCGGCCACAGGTTGGTTAATGAGCAGTTTTTCCAGCACATAAGAAGGTCGTTTATGAAAAAATGATAATGATTTTGCCCCTGCCGACCACCTTACGTAGTTAACATGCAGATACACATGGATTTTAGTGCAAGCAGTAAGTAATAATGCAATGTGGTGGTGGGCTGATGTGAGCGGTGACGGTGTGTTGGGCCAAAGTCAAAGGAGCGGAGTATACATACACTGAATCGTGTAGATATTTTTCTCTGTTCTGCTCTATTCCATGTCATGAATACATGTGGAATGACTCGGCTGAACAGTTTCCATGTACAAAGAATCATTTTCCAATGTTGTAATGAGACTGGTATTTGCAAAAATTGTCAAACTTGCACGTCTTGATCTCTATCGCATCAAGCTCTTCTTCTTTTTCTTCGTCTTCTTGTACCGCTTCAACCTTTTCACACGGCATTCTCCTCATTTACGGAAGGAGTCAGGGGAGCAATAAAAAAAACAACGTTGTTGCTGTCGTCGTCATAGTTTTTAAACACACACACTTACTGGGGGAGAAGGACGATTGTTTGAAGTTTTGCTTGTTGTTTGTCGGGTACAGTATCTTGTGTGTTGTAGTCAAGTGTGAGAACATGAGTTGTCCTGCAGAGTATTGGTGAAAATGGATGTGATTCCTTATGTATCTTGAACGTCCCAACGTGAACATTTGCAGGGATTTGAGTCATAAGGTGCGATGAGGCTTTTTACAAGGTGTCTCCAACTAAAATGTAGCAGTTAATGACGTTGGCCGAAATTTATTGCAACTCTCAACTCACATAACCAATTATCGTTCAACTCTTCGTCTCCTTCTTATCCCTACCTCCATTAGATACAAAGATGCTACAGAGCACATAACTTCCCGACTATCTTTCAAGAACGACGAGCCAAGTTTGTACCACACTGTGTGTGTGTGTGTGTGTACGGTTATAAATATTGCCACTATATACTACACACATGACCTCAGCACTGTTTTACCAAGAGGTGAGAGAATACTGTAGAAGAGTAAGGGATGCAAAAAAAAATTAATACTACTCACTCACTGGCCTTCCCTCATTTTCCCTACAACCAAGCAGACAAATATAGTGCGCATTAAACGCTTTGACAAGTTTTAGTTTGCAAGTTGATTTTTGCACCAGCTCGTCATCATATGTTCTCATCCCTTGTGCACAGGGACACAACGTGAGTGTGTGTATTTTCAACCTGTTTGAAGACAACATGGCGAGCTTTCCACTACATGAGAAATAAATGTGTAAGTGATGGGAAGTGTGTATAGAGCACTGTACTTCACTACTTTAGGCAGTGAGTAGAAAAACCGTTGGGTCACTTGTGTACATACGGGAAAATGTGTTTTGGAAGGAGCTGTCGGAGTGAAATTCAATTCTTCAACTTCTTTTCCATAACCACATGTTAGAATTCCATTGACATGATGATGAAACTGAGCCTGTATGAGGGAGTTCATTGTAAAACTATTGTACTCTTTGTGCATAATATTGACTGGAGTATGTGGAACAGTTATGACTGGTATTATTATTTTAAAAAAAAAAGAGGAGACGAAGAGTGGGAGCAGTGCGGGATCGCTATGGTAACTGAAATCATGCGGACTGACTGTAATGCTAAGGGATACTTCTTTGCCTGGTGCAGTGCACATGGGGAAGGAAATGAAGCATACCGTAGGGTCTCTGTCTCTCTCTTCAGGTTCCCTCCATGACTCTTTTTCTTGCTCCCTCACCAAGGTGTTTCATGATGATGATGATGACGGTAGAGAAAAATTTTCTTTTCCATCAAGGTACCATCCATGAGGGAGCCAGAGGATAGATTGGAATTGTTGTTCAATGCTCATGTTAGGGGTACAATGGAAAAGAGATTTGATTGCTCTCTGCTGCGTGTGTGCATGTGTGAGTGACTGGAATCTTTTTCTTTACTTTTTCAAGTGGATCGTGGTGTGGTGGACGAGACTGGGCTGGCTGGAAAAGAGCCTTGGCATATATATCTGATATGGTGTAGTGGTTCCATGGTATGTCCTTAGGAGGATAGGGTTTTTTTCTCTCTCCCTCCTCACAGTCAGACATTACTGCAGGAGGAAGAGCAGAAGCAGCAAGAGGAGCAAATGCAATCCAATGTAATGCATGTGTTGTTACAACTAGCAGTAAGAAGAAGAAGAAGAAGTGAACCTTAGTTTTTTTCTCTCGCTTATATTCTTCGTTCTTCTCTTGGTCTTCATCATCATCATCATCATCATCATCATCGTCATGTTCAACTGGCTGGTTGCCCACGGAGTATAGCAACGAGGGATA
>JAQIWI010001840.1:0-14564 GCA_034698825.1 Deuterosminthurus bicinctus
GAGTTAGCTGTATAGTCACCTCAGTAGTAAGGTCTTGCTCAGCCCTGGGAATAAGCTGTAAGTTGTCCCGGAAGTAAACTCCACGTTAGCCTCGGTAGTTATCTATAACATCTTCCTGATTGTTAGATCAAAGCATGCGAGCATTTTGATGTACCCCATGATTTTTAAGGTCAAAACGGCCAAAAGTGACCACAGACTTGTCTACATGTCCCGCATGGCTTCTTGAAGAACATTTTCAACGTCAGATTTGAGTGCAGAATGAAATTTTGCGTAAAATGATGGGTCACACGACCCCATGAACATGAAAATGTCGAAAAAACCGACAAATTTAAATTGCAACCCCTATGTCGGAGTCGTTCCAGCCAAAAACCCGAATTCTAATATAGCCAGCGCCACTTGCCAGTTATTTAGCTTTCGAATGGTATACTCCGCATGAATATTGGTCCCCAACTTTAAGAGTAGATGGCCTCAAAACAACTCAAAGTCGCCAAATGATCAAAAAACACTTCATTTTCCCATTCAAACCAAATTTTCAAACTGTTTTGGTTACATATTTGAAACTTTGATTCCCCCACTTTGTGCAGCAACTATCTGGCTTTCGAATGACGTATCACACATGGTGATCAGTTCAGTGGTCTAGGAGGAGATAGAGCGCAATTGAAAAAAGTGAGACGCTCATTATAGAGATGATAATGAATCACATTAACAACACATTATATGGAACGATATTAATAATAGAAAACATAACGATAATAAGATTGATTTTACGTGGTACAGCACAAACTTTCTTCAGCGTCTGAGAAGAGTAACCCAAAATGAACATAACGTTCTCATTAGATTGGCATTGTTGTATACACCCAAAAAAGCGCTTACACTCCGTAATTGCATTGGGGCATTAAACCAGGGGTTATCAAGCAAGAGTCTAAGCGCGGGATCTGGTCATCTTATGCTGTCGTTGTAAAGAAGAACTATTTTTCCATCTACACCTAAGTATTGCGCTTGGAGTAGCAAGTTATCATTCTCCTTATGCTCCTCCCCTTCTGGTTCAGGTTGCCAACCGATTTCATCATCCACACGAACTATGGCCTCTCTGATAATCGGATCTAGGCCATAAATAAAGTCCTAACGTAAGCATGTCTTGACGGTACTTAAGTATGGGACAAGCATACTTATCAGTCCCGACTTGACAGACCGCTTTAGCAGGCATGCAAAAGTAATACCTTGCGAAAAAGCGGGGAAGTAACTCACCATTCCCATCAAAACCGGCAGATTGAGCGACCGCCCTAATGCGTTGCTCCCGCTGTCGTTGCTCGTAATTATGATGTCAGTTGAAATGTGGGCCGGCTTCCACAATCTCCATCATCTCCTGCTCATGTGCGCGACCTCTTCGTTCACGTGGTCGACGGTGGACTTGAAATAGGAGCACTGTAGCAATGACTCACAAAACGCATTTGAAATGCTACGACAACTTGAAAAATAAAAATAAATTAACATTTAAAATGTCGTACATAATTAGTATAAAAGAGTATAATGCGTGGGTTGTTAAGAAGTTTTAAATTGAAAATTATTTTACATTTTCTGGGTTTATAACTGGGAAGAAGTGCTATATAAACTTAGCAAAAGACCGGCGTCTCTGTGTAATAGCGCCTGTGTGTAATAATCTAACCAACTCTCTTGTCATATTTATGGCTTCGTTCTCGGTAAAAGACTTATTTTTTGAGTATCCATAATCTATTCGGAACTACTTGAAATTCAATATCGTAGCCGGCAATTAATTTTAAAATATAATTATCTGCCGAAATTCTCCTTCAATTATCAAGACATAACATACTTTTCCAGCCAATCGTACCTCTTGGTTTTGAAGTTGTTTTGATTGATGTTGTGGTTGGCTATAGTGTTGTTTTTGTTGCTGCTGCTTGAGCTGCCCTGTTAATTCCGATTGTGGAAATTCGTTGATTTACGTGCCCACCTTCTTGTGAGGAGGGTCTCTGAAGTTTAAACTCCGGCGATCACGAGAACGGACATTAAAGGGATGTGAATTGTTGTTGCGGAAAGTTTTAGGACGAAACATTTTGGCCTGGGCGAGACGAATGTCTTGTTTGATGTTATCACCAAACAGCCACTGGGATGGTTCATCTTTGTTTCCAATATGAGTTCTTGTTTACAAAATGGTCTGACACCGCTCCGCCGTTGGCTACTTATGTCTCTCATGGTTTTTGTTCAAAGTTAACAAGTTCCAAGTCAGGCACATTCAGCAGCTCAGCCATACTATCCACAAAGACCTGCAAGGAGCGATATCTCGATACTGGTTAGCTAACATCTATAGAAACAAGTGCAGGTTTGGGGCTAAAATATTAAAAAATCCGAAAATGTGTTCTCTAGACGTAATCTCTAAGTATCTTAACTTTTCATTTCTACATGCTGAACAACATCCTCAACCAAAACTTAGTATAAACGAGATCTTCTTATCAGATGTATTCTCACCACTGACGTCTTGGTTAACACGCAGCCACCCATGCAATATGGACTTTGTCAGTTATGCGGCAATACATGTAGACACTAACTTCGTTTGCGTCGCCAGGTTAACAACGACGGGGTTGATGGCCTTTGTGAAGGCTTATGATCTCACGACTTGGGTGGTTGCAGCCACATCCTGCCTATGCCTATCAGCAGCAATTTCCGTCATGGCTACAAAAACAACCGCCTCTTTCTTGAGCAAAGTTCAATCGTCCGTGCCGGTTGTCGTCATGCTGCTAGTTGAGAGATTCTACGGGTACGGCCAAGTGGTCCGTTCGGCCTCCAAGCAGATGGTGCTGGTAATCACTCTGTGGGCATTTGGAGCAATGCTACTTGGCATGTGCTACAGTGGAAATATGGTCAGTCAGCTTACGTCACCTTCTTTGCCGGAATGTCCTCATGACATGCAGCAACTGGCGGAGATCGAAGACTACCCAATATTGAGTGACTTAGTGGTAACTGATAACAATGGAACTTCCATGACATATTTTAACCACGAGATTGATTACTATTTGGGGGAACATGTTGCCAGAAATGGATCCCTAGCATCTGTCTTGCAGACATTCGGAGAAAAATTGACCACTGTGGATTATACTAGCACCCAATTGAATCCATCTAACCATAAGAAAAGCTCAAAAATAGTTTTGGCATACGTTTCCTCCCTGTCCTTTGTCACGGGTTATAAAATGGGGAGTATGACCAATAGCAGGAATTTTCGAGTTTTACGTGGGGGTAATTTGCCGTTTTTTGGCTATTGGGCACCGGCGTTGTTGCAAAGCAATTTTGTTGGACGAGTTTTGCAAAGATATTTGGGGAATATTTGTGAATGTGGTATGTTTCAATACTGGAAGGGTGGTTATGATGCTGTGGAAATAGCCAGTGCGGCTTATGCGTATGAACAAAGAGGACATGAAAGAGCACCAGGGATAGAATGGATGAGGAAATTAAATCTTACCGTGATCTGGCGTAAACAAAACCCTGACTTGGTAGTGGACGCGACCCCGTGGGATGGAGTGACGATGGAAAACTTGAATGTAGCCTTTCAAGTTTTCGGTATGTGCATGCTGCTGGCTGTAAGCGTGTTTATGAAAGAACGACGTATTTTCCGGCTTGTTGCTCACCATCTGCTTCAGATGGCTAAGAGTATCCCGCTTGTCATGAAACGAATTGGAGAAAGTTTGGTGAAGTTGCGGTGCAGGGTGGTCAACCGCGCAGTAGTCGCTGTCGAGCAGGAGTCCACCTAAAACCAAGAAAAATCTTGCAGTGAATTCATGAGTCACAGTGAGTTATTTGAGTGTATAATTAAATTATGATTTTGTGTTGTGTGAAATATCTGCACGTGCCAGCATAATTGCACAATGAACTACCAGTTAATTCACCAAAAACCATTTCGATGTCTAATTTTAAGATAAATGTAATTTTAACCATTTAAATTGACTCAAACTAATCTAATTCATTGTATTCGACTTATTTCAATGGGTAAAAGTAATTTCTGAAATAAAGTTCCTCGAGTTTGGACCTTGATGTAAATTGAATGGGATGACAGTAGTGCATGCAATATTTAATTTCGTCATAACATCCCAATAATGAAATTGACTTCCACGCCCTGCGGCTAGTCTTTCATTAACAAGCTAACTGGTCAATTTATGCAACAATATCCCCAGACTCAAAAGTGGCTGTAAAATACAAATATATTTACAAAATATATTCTTGCATCAGTATCCTATTCATTATGATGCGGGATACGGGGCATTGTTTCACATTTTTGTGCCGTTGTGCGCCATTCTTGATTCGAATGTTGGACGTATCGCAGCATTTTTGAGCCCATATTTGTTATTTACTCTAGAGGAACTCGTCAATAACTTTGGAATCAAATCGAAATCTCCTTGAATAAGCTCTAAAGTTCCTGTTTTTCTGGACTTCTTGTTTAAATACTGACATCAGTCAACCAGTTTAAACGTTGAAAAATGACTCCAACGAATACAACAACACGATAAGTTTTATCTTAAACTCAATTGACTATAAAATCGAATTTTATTGACTGTCGACGATTCATTACCGAGAGTAAACGTATTAAGAAGATACTTATTTACTGGAAAAAAGTTCCATATTGACAAAAGCGTCCTACTATAGAGAATGAGTTTGCGAAGTACTTGTACAAATGAGAATTTAGATTGATTTAAAGATTGTTAAGATACGCCGGTAATTCTAGAAACCATTTTCGTAATTACATCAGTATAATGACTTGCTAAGGACTCGTCGTAGCAGAAGCGAACAAACCACTCGCACATGCATTTCTATTCCATTGGAAACAGTGCATTATGAATAACCAGCGCAAAGCAGGGGGCTAAAAGAGCGAAAAGATATAAAATATCTCTTTTATTTAACAGGTCCCGGTAAACCTCAATACACAAAAGACCAACAAAATGCACAATGGTTACCCAATTTTAATTTTTGTTGTCCTAATCGTAACTTCAGTGCATGGGTCAATCACATTCGAAAAACATGACGGCGATAAAAGTTTGTCAGCAACCACAGTCGAGTTGCTGTCTTCGTTCAAAAACTGCATCGTTTTTGTATTTGATTGGAATCTTGGCAATGACAATGAGTCACCGACGACATCCACAAACTTTTTCAAATTTTACTCTGACTCCTTGAGCTGCGCCTTGGTCGTAGAGACTTACATGACAACGAAATCCACTTTAAATCCTCGATTTAGCTCTCGTAGAGCCCCTCCACTGTTTATGAAGTACACTACGACTCTCATTAACTTGTACTCACCTGAAGCAATGTCTACTAATGGCCCCGAAGGAACATCAGAAGTCATACTAGAATACAATGCACCATTCAACTACATTCTGCTATTCATGAGTAACGAGACTTTTTCTTCGGTAGACCATGTGGCCATGTTCACCAACTGTGCCCAGGTTTCCACACCAGCGATATACATTTTGGTTCTGGATGAACAAGTGCATATTGTTGGATTTGCGCATGTGCTGCAGTCCGCTCCGTATTTGTTCAAAGTGCACATCTTGCAGGAGTACAATTTCCAAAGCATCCACGAGGATATCCACAGAGACCTTCTACAGTCCCAGGCGCATGCGGTCATCATGCATCCGCCACAATTATGTAAGTTTGGCGATTGGATCGTACGGATTGCTACCGAATGTGTCTTAAGTGAACTTCTGGAGAATTTCAACATGACATACTGTAACTTTTACATGGCCCCATGGACATGCGGGCCCCGGAGGATAAGTGGGATTATGACGAATGAACCACCATTTAAAATTGGGGGGTTCAATCGAGAGCACCTCAATAATTTCGAATACATCACCTACCTTGTGGACAGCCATGAGTTCAGTTTCAGTTGCATTGTCGAAACAGGCTCGATCGGCTTCATGGCTTTCATTCAGGCTTACAATCTCTTGACTTGGATTGCTACAGCAATGGCCTGCATGTGTGTGACAGTAGCAATCGCCGTCATGTCCACAAAGGTACCTGTTGCCTGTTGGACCAAACTGCAAAAATCCGCTGTGGTTGTTGTAATGCTACTATTTGAGCGATACTACGAGAGCGCTCATTTGCAACGTGCTCTAACTCGACAAACCATTCTGGTCATAACTCTTTGGGCCTTTGGAGCAATGTTACTCGGCATGACCTACAGCGGAAACATGGTCAGTGAACTTGCAGCTCCCTCTCTACCGATTATGCCCCAAGATATGCATCAACTGTCCCTAGTTGAGTACCCGGTGCTGACTTCCAGCTTCGTAGCGGGGATCATCAACGGGGAGATGTACAAGTATGGATATCTTAACATCACGGGTACCGAGTACCTGAAGAATACAGCTGGAAAAAACAACACGTTGACCAGTGATGTTCAGCGATTTCTAGCGGCTTTGACTTTTGTCCCAACCAGAATTATACCGGAATCGGACAGAGTCAAAAGCGCAAAGGTGCTGTTTGCTGTTGCTGACGAAAAACCAATGGTGGCAGCTATCGGAATCCGATTAACAATGAACGGTAGCAGTTTACGCGCTGTACCCGCTGGGAACTTGCCGTTGTTTAATTTGGGAGTGCATATGGCAGTGCAAACAAACCCATTGTTTCCAGTGTTTCGAAAATTTATTGCAAAAATATTTTAGCCAGGATTCTCGAAGTATTGGAAAGATGGGTATACACAAATACAACTTGGAAGAAGAATTAATGGTCATATTGGTGAGCAACACACGGGGAAATTGTGGTTCACCAGAATTAACCTCGCCGGCATCTGGCGAGATTTTGGTCCTCCGATAGACGAAACGAATTCTTGGAGCCGAATCGACTTGGATAATGTAAGGCCAGCATTTCAGTTCCTGGGTCTTAGCAGTCTGGTGAGCACACTCCTGCTCTTTCATGAGAGATGGCCCTTAGGCCAAGTTGTTGGCTTCGTCCTCAGTATTGCCTCTCAGTTCATGGCTGCCTCGTGCAAAATTCTTCAGAGGTTTGCAAATTTGATGCGCTGAGCATTCATTCTCGGGCGGATTAATTATTATGGATGGGGGTTGGCCATTTAACGAGCCACGACCTAGTAGTTAAAGTATATTATGATCAGTAGACACACTTGGTCCAGGAAGACGGCACTCACAAGTTGGTGTTTGGTTGAGTTTACCACCATGTAAAAATGATTTAAATGTCATTGAGCACCACCTTATCCTGTAAACCTTATCTATTGTAATCTTATTGATCGATTTGAGTAAATAAATTATTATATATGTAATGTTACACCCACTACCCACATGCGGAACAGTCTGCATATATTTTACATGGTGATGGTGGGCCACAAGTCCTGTCTCAAGTACAAATAACAGCTAATGAATGCTTATTGCTGCTTGGCAGTACTAACCTACACTCAAAGAAATAATTGCAAAATTTTCCCATATGCGAGAGCGAAACGAGAGCATATGTAGTACATAGACGAAAATGCGGATATTAACGTGATGGTAGAAGCATCATTTCATTCATCAGCTTAGGCCGGGATGGAACGTAGTAGGGGAACGGCGGGGACAAGGATGACGTCATCCTATTGCGTCGTTCACGTCGGCCTGTCCCGTGTGATGACTCATGCTCGAGGTTGACGGGACGTGGGCAGGGCTGGGATGCAACGTCGTAGAGGAACGGCGAGGACAAGGATGATGTCATCCTATTCACGTCGGCCTGTCCCGTGTGACGACTCATGCTTGGGGTTGAAAGGAAATGGGGAGGATTGGGAGGTGAAGTCATAGGGGAACGGTGGGGACCAGGGTGACGTCATCCTATTGCGTCGTTCACGTCGGTTCGTGCCGTGTGATGACTCATGGTCGAGGTTGCCAGGAAATGGGGATGACTTGAGGTGTCGTTTGCTATTCACCTCCTCACACAATCACTCTTTTACAAAAAATCATTTCCCACAGCCGTGGCTTCCACGGTCAACAACGTCGGAATATTTAATTATCACTTTCACAATTAAATCAAAACGAGCGTAGCTCCATTAAAGGTCAACCACTTGAGCCTTTTTTTCTTTCGTCGATTTCATATTGTGAATTGGTCAATGTACTGCTTCAGGGAAATCATGCAACTTATGACCTTCGTAATAATCGCTGTGGTTAAAATATGTTTTTTTGTAGACCTCGTTGACCTCAGCGTTATGTTAAACTGGTCCTCCACTGACCGTTGGGCTCAGCCTATTCTTGGGTCTTGTTTGTATTGGAACGGTCCCAAAATTGTCGTCGTTTAAAACCAATCAGGTACATGTTTCAAATTATTTTCAAGTGAATCCTCGAACAACCATCCACTACAAAAGCTTGTTTTACTGTTGTCAGATCAGTTTGTTGCTGATGCTGTGCTTTGCTGCCCACGCTGGATTCCGTTTCCAGGCAAACCTGCATGATAACTAACCTGCTACGACAGCATGAATCCACATCAAACAATCTCAGTATCCAAAGCACGTTTACTATAATTCCTAAATTACAATTTCTCGTGCTTATTTAATAGATGTAATATGTGTGTTTTCATTTGATGTGTAACAATTCTAACACAAAAATTGATACTGTTGTTATTTTAAAGAATTATCTAAGTAATCAAACAGTTTTTATATCTGCATTTTGACAACAAAGCTATGAGGAAATCTGTCTCCGTAGAACCAATGATTTTCCTTCTGCTGCTTCATCCCGTATTTCAACACGCTCCAGTCCAAATCCTGCTGGATGTGTTAAGAAACTGTCATCGTTTTTAAATCATTCCAGCCATCATAGCTCTATTGCTTATAAGGCCACACGCCACACGTGCATGCAGCACCTGTCACATCCGTTTACGTCCCGACTGTGACCTTCGCTGTTCCGGTCACTGTTTCCAATACAGAAACTGACGACTCGATTTCCTCGGAGGATGCTGCCATAGACCTGATTTAAAAAACTCACAGTAACTACGATTTCTTGTTGCACATATTCAGGGTGCCCACAAGAATTTAAAAATAAACATTTGTCCATAAACCGCTTCGCACTAATGCCATAGGACACATCTGAGGCATTTAAACTTCACGATGCTAACGAGTATATTTCCTACAAAATCATCATTCGTCAACTCAAGTAACTTCAATGGGATGTACTTCGAATAGCAGTTCATGTTCCATTTCTCGCAAGTTCTCCTCAGTAGGATCCCACTGAGTTAGAAAAGCTTGCAAAACTTCACTAGCGTGTGCCTCTGTACCAACTAAGTCCTCTGCAATGACCTCGTCGAGCAGCTCAAGGTCCTCGTTGACGGACGATGACGATGAATAATTGTATGAATTGCAGCTCCTGGGAACGTACATATATGATCCTCCTCCGCTAGACGGTCTCGCTTTCATAACGCAGCTTACTTACCCTCCAGGCGTCTTCGTTGCACCACCAAATTGGATGCATGTACAAATGGATCATAATACGTTGATTTACGGTTAAAAAATAGATAGAGTTACGCGAATGGCCCAGTTGTATGAGAACATCAAAACACGAGAATTTCAAGCCCGAAGATACGCTGACTGCCCTATCCACGAATTATGGGAGAATCAAATGGCTTCAAAAATTCGGAAAGGTGAAGTTACGGAGCTGATTATATCTGTGGATTTTTGGTATCTCCGCGCCAATGTATTCACCACGTTGAGGAAACGAAATCATTGCGCCCTGTTGGCAATGAATTTTTCCAGACGACAGTTGATCTCAAATGAATTCATCGATTCGGTAGATAGAGACTTGTATTACGGAAGAGTCTCCGACCCGGAGGTGACTGCAGCAATTGCAAATAAGTTCAAGTTATCTAACCGAATGAAACCAATACGTCCAACGCCATACCCTTCGTTGTATGTACACAAACTTATTTTGTGCTGTGAGATATTTTTGTTTCTGCAGAATTAACATGAACTAATCATGTTTTTCTGATTTTACAGAAGCACAAATGGCTGCCAAGCTGTAAAGGCTTACGACCTCTTCCAGAGATTCCTAGGAAAGGAAATGATTCATCAGCCGAACGTAGATACAATCGATGCCTGGAAAGCAAATCTGCTTCACTGTCCCGGGAAAAATATAGAGTTTGAGGGAGAAAGGAACGACGCCAAGTGGTTCTTCAATCGCAAACTGAATTCACAAAGGTACATTCTTGATGATGACATGGAATGTTTTTGATTCAAAGTTACAATGCTCACGATATTTTGACACAGATTTACAAATAAAATAAATAAAAATACGTAGCAACAGGTTTCCCGTCCGTATACCTGCAACAAGATTGTCATTCACCTCCAGTGTAATCAGATTTTAAAGTGTCTTCTTAATTATAGTAAACCCTGAATTTTTACTACATAGTTGCCATAAAACAGACCCGGAAAGTTTGGATAAAAATTGCAAAAGAATTATATGGGAAACTAACGCAACTATCGCTGAGACTTTTATGGAAATTATCAAGAAGTAAAGTTATGGAAGTCTGCGTCAGAATCACTAGCTTACACCGTCGTGTGTACCAAAATGCAATATGGTTGAGGTAAATTATGCGAGCATGATATGATAGAAGCCTTACGAGAGCCCGCTAGAATGCAAGTGAGGGTAATAGGATGGCGCGTGAGGCAATTGTTCCCCTTGTGGAACGCACCTAGCATTAGCGATATGGGAAGCCCGCAGAGGTGCGACGCCTGAACATTCGTGAGCGCCTTCAGCAACACAGACTATGAAAAACTACAACCTACGCATCGTCATGCTTTGCTTGTGAGATGCATTACGGTCCTCAATTATCGAAAATCGGGAGTTTACGGGCAATTTGAAAGCAAATTATATGGAAACTAATAGCCGTCTCAATCTGTGCCTCCGAATCCATATGTACATAACCGTTCATGGGAAAATATCGTGAAATTTACTCGACTTTGTGCCACGGCTATGACGTGGCTTGTCCACCGAGCTGGAGGCCGCACGGAATTTTATATTGACACGAAAGTTATATCATAATGAAGTGTTTGACCTGGACTACGTGCTTTGCCAGCTGCCAGTTCCGGATGTCAACTCAGTCAGCGACAATAAATTAAAAACCGAGAGTGGCTAAAAATAACTCAACAAAAACTTACTGGGCCGAGGATGACGTCATCATATTGCGTCGTAGACTTCGGCCTGTGCCGTGTGCAGGAAATGGGGAGGACTGGGAGATGACGTCATAGGGGAACGCCGGGGACCAGGATGACAATATCCTTGTGCGACATGCAGTTCGGTTCGAGGTTGACGGGACATGGGCAGGAGTGGGAGGGGACGTCATAGGGTAGCGGCGAGGGAGCAGCTGGAACACACTCTGAAAGCAAGTTTACCTTGAGCTACAGCGACGGGTTTGCCCCTGGAAGGCTCATACGAAGGGCAGCAGTCGCTCGGCTTCAATGCACTAGTCGAAGTATTATGGAACAGATTTTGAGTGTCTTCAAAGAAACAAAACACCAATACAAAATATTTTCTGTTATAGATACGGCGTCAAAACTCTAATTAGTGATTGGAATTAAAATTCTGTCAATGTGTGATCAGTGACTATTTAATGCTAGCCTTGGTGTGGCTTTAGAAACCACCTGGAAATCACACATTTTGTGTGCCAAGCTGGAGGTCACATCAGTTGTTAGATTCATTTCATGAAGGTTTTTACCTGGAGTACGTGTTGTTAAAGTTTCAGTTCCGGATCTAATCTCAGTCAGCGCCAATAAATTAGAAACCAAAAGTTTGCCGACAAAAAAGAACAAAAAAAAATGGGGACCAGGATGACGTCATCCTATTGCATCTCTCACTTCAGCCTCTGATGCTCGAGGTTGAGTGTTGAGGATTGGGAGGTGACGTCATCGTATTGCGTCGTAGACTTCGGCCTGTGCTGGGCGATGACTCATGCTCGAGGTAGCTATGAAATGGGGAGGACTGGGAAGTGACGTCATCCTATTGCGTCGTAGACTTCGACCTGGGCCGCGTGATGACTCATGCTCGAGGTAGCTATGAAATGGGGAGGACTGGGAGGTGACGTCATTCTATTGCGTCGTAGACTTCGGCCTGTGCCGGGTGATCACTCATACTCGAGGTAGCAAGGAAATATGGAAGGACTGAGAGGTGACGTCAACCTATTGCGTCGTAGCCGTGGCTTTTACGGTCGACAACGTCGGGATATTTTATCAGTGTAGCGAAAGCCCTTCATATGAATTTTGCCATCCTTGACATCAACAATTCAAAGCCTTCAAGGTGCAAATTCTAATACGACGATACAAATTAGTTGAAAAACTGTTTGTAAAGCGTAAAAGTTACAACTGGAAATGTGCAACACATTGCCTGTTAAAGACGGCACTCAATAGATGTCATAGCAGGTCGCGTTTCTAGTTAGAAATCGCCGTTTGCCCATCGCCTAGGAGCTGTATGTCAGCAAATTCTTACTCGCTCATTATTCACTCATTGTTTTTTTTATTAATTTGGGCGTAAATTGTGGTTACGATGGCCCTGTGTACAAAACCTACGTCTTTGTTTTCAAGTTATTCTAGGTCCTCTCAAGGCTCACTAATCCGCCCAATTGTAAGCATGTAAGTCGTCAAAAGTAAAAACTTTAGATGCTCTTGCAGTTCGATTATTTGAAAGTTTTTTTTCATCACGTAAAACGTTGGCTTTATTTGCTTCGTTATTATTACATAACAGGATTACTTTACATTTGTTTTCCAACGTACAACGTTCTTGATTTGCCTGGGTTAAACCAAAACGTGTAAGACGTTTCCGAATCCAAACTCACTGCAGCACTTCGTTCATTCATTTGCTTTCCATGAGATTAGAGAATTAATTTACAGTTTGGCCCCGGCTCTCACAATCAGCTTCTGGGCAGGGCAGTTTAATACATGAGATTTTGTGAGTAATAGTTTAATAGATTGGGATATTTACTACTCGAGGTCACAAACGCAGCTTTGAATGCCACCACCTCGCCAAAAAATTTGAAACGTCTCAGGAAGAACTGCTAGCATTCCAATAGCAGAGCATACACTCAGAATAGTATTCCAGAGTGTCCGGAACTTGCAAAAGTTCATTTTCACTAGGTCATGATGACCAAATCCAAGGTATAGACAAAGAGAACGCGAATTACTAGAACCCATCCAGCTTCAGCTCGATTTTTAGCATGGGCATATAGTGTGTTTTCTGAATCTATTGTCGTGACTAGCCATTTTGCTAGATCCTTCAAATAACTCTCGCATGGGTTCATGACTGGTTTGAATTGCTATGACCAAACCAAAAACTTGTAACTACCAGACAGATATACGAGGTCAACGATGTATTCTTGAACTTAAGAGGAACAGCCAAAACGCAACCTGAAAATTTATCACGGTCCTTATGAATTAGGGGTCATTCAAAACAAGCACAATTATTAAACCCAAAATCATTCTCGCACTGGTTACTTTTTGGTGCACCTTTAACAACGGGAATTGGGAGTGTAAGCTAAAAGAATTGTAATGTTGATTCTACAAGGAAAAGACTGAGCCAAAGGGACAATGCGCTTTCATGGGCACACCATTGAAAGATGCCGAAGTTAACGGTTTCGTTTAGCTTGTATGCTAGCTGCAAATATTGAAAAGGCTCGTAGCGACTTAACTACATTTTGGATTCCTTTGACGCGTGCCTCCATAGATTTCTGCAGCTTTAAACAATGAATACGACTGCATGCTTATTCTTTCCCGTAGCTTCGTATCCACAGCATTAATTATAGCCGCAGCCTTAGTGGTAACCCCTTGTCATTACCCCATGGTCTGACAGCAGTACTTGAAAAAATAAATGACTATACTTGAGTCCGTCCCAATGGTTCTGAAGGAAAGAATTTTATCATTTTTACAATATACGAGCAGGCAAGTCACTGTAATTTTATATTGAATACCCCCAGCCAAACTTTGAGTGTCCTAGAGTTAAAATATAAAATGCTGAAATCATTATGAATTAAAACCTTTAACGGACATGGCTCGTATTTTTGCTGTTAAGGGCCTCATTACGGGTAAAAGGATAGTGCTCAAGTTTTAACGGCTACCAGGATCACCTTGAGTGTTATACAAAACAAATTTATTTTACCACCAAAACCACAGACTTACATAATTTAGACTAAGCCACATTTACGCCCAGGAGCTCATTCCTAGCGTGAGCCGAATTGTTGCACAGCTCTGTTGAGTTCAAAAAATAATATGTTGACCAGCATGTCCTCAAATATTCAATTCATGCCCTTTAACGCACCAGCTTACCTAAACGTTACTTCATTGATTGATCGCTACCACGATTGCGTGACTCATTTGATAGATCCTGACAGTCTCCTCCAACTGTCACATCATACTAGTCCAACCATATTATCCAGTCAAACTAGACATGATGTCTTTCGTGAGCCTGCCAAATTCCAGCAAGCCCTTGTTGGATTACGAGCATTTCAATGCCTAGTAACGATTTGTGGCCTTTTCAGGCAGAAGCAATCCTACGAAGAGATCTTTGGTTATCGTCCCGTACCATGCTACCACTTTGATGAAAGACTTTCCAGCAGGAAAT
>JAQIWI010001841.1:0-14564 GCA_034698825.1 Deuterosminthurus bicinctus
AGTACTTCATTAACCTCTCCACTTCAGTTTTGTCTCTTACTATTTTAATGTGCAAAACCCATTTGTTTAGTCACACCAGGTACGACACAATGCAGTGGGAAAACAGCACTCATCAAAGATTACGCCCGTAAAGAGAAGTATGAGCTCTTGTCATTTTGCCTAACAGAGATTTTGCCTTCGAGTGACATGGTACATTATTGGTTTTTGTTGTTGAATAATAACTCGACTCACTCATAATATGATTGATTGTCAATTATTCTCTCGCACCACACAGTGGTAGCTTGAGAGAAGTAATAAATTAAATATTCTACCAAGGTCGCATTTAAATAAACTACATGTGACTATTTTTAACTATCTTTCCATCTCCATTTGAGACAGGGAGTTTATCATTGTTAATTCACTTCTGTTGTAATTTGACCAATTAAATCCCACACGGTTTTCTCATTTTACATTCCTCATATGCTACGCTCATTACGATTTATTATTATTTCGATCATGCCGAAAGGCTTATTTGTATACACAAAGAAGCATTTCTAATTTAGACTCATTTTTAAATTCCTAATGTCTTGGAGCAAGCCGTGAGACAATCCCATTGTCCCATACGCATTATAAAACACATGCAGGGACTTCACGCCCAAACAGCATGAGAATGAACAGAGTAATAATTTTAATATTAGCTCCTTACTGCTCGTCTCCTGCCTGCTTGACTTTACCTGAAAGAAAACTGACGGAAGATAATTAATATCCCGCACCGATCCGTCATATTATTCATCATGTCCACCATGCACGGTTTCCATTTATGCATCACATTGACTCCCTTATTCGATTTGGTCTGCATCACTTTTAGTCAGCATGTGCAAGAATAACAGGCCGTAACTAACAAATGAAAAAATAAGCAAAGGAAAAGGACACTTTCACATGCGGTAACTTTTTACAATGACTGCGGTTGAACCACAAAGTCTACATACCCACAACATCACTCTTGCTTAATTTGCTGTCATACAGCTGAAATCGGTCAGTTTTTCCAGTCACTAACAGCCTTGTCACCTAATTTGGAAAGTGTGTACATAAAAAAACAAAGTCATAATCCAAGCCCTGCATCAACTGCTCCTTCCTCCATGCGATATTGTCACTTTGACAGCGTCAATGTGCTCACCCATTTGACAGTTTTAAAGCTTGTACATGGGATCACAACTCTTAACACTCCAAAGAAGACATCATTTGGGTGCATCTTCTGAATTATTAATGACTGGAAATTGGCACGACATGACAAAGAGACAGCTGAATCCACTTTATGGTTGTCATTCTACTCTCAGACCAGCAGTTACTAAAAACCCCCATTTCTCATATCAGCGTACACACTTATCACCATATTTCTTGCCCGTGGGCAACTCATGAAACGGAAAATTAAAATCGCAAAAAGTAATGAAAAGTTCATAAAAAAAAGGCTGCGCACATGAGTCAACACTGGATTGTAGTAGGCGGCCGTTAGAAGTTTGTCTACCGAAACAGGATATACTTCAATAATTTTTAGGACTTTACAAACATAAACTTGTTCACTGTTGAAAATGGCAAATTTGATGGGGTCATAATTAATACTGTGTCATGTCCTCTTGTTTATTTAACTGTACACAGTGTGTTCCGTGCGATGTAAAAGACCAGTACTGGCCCTGATGCTAGGACAACATGAAACTCCATGATGATTGACGGTTTCACCGCCAAGCGGGCCATCGTCTTGTAATCATTCTCACAGCATCAAAAGATAAATATGCCGTTCATGCAATTATCTAGCTTTTAAATTGATCAAATTTGTGTACAACACACCAGCTGTTATTATTCTTCTATGATATTTAACATCGTGCTCAGTGTGATAGCGGCGCAGTGCGTGTAATGTAACATTTAGTAACAAACTGCATCATAGTCGATCTCAGATCATCCGTCAGAATATCCAAAAGTCTTGTAATTATTTCATGCAAAGCTGACACCGTATAACCCATAGAACACCATTTACTGTCATTTTCATCTGAAAACTTGCATGATTCTTCAACCTTTGGCTCAAATGGCAGACAGAGGAAGATGAGAGAAAAGAGGCAGATGAGTGATGCTTCGTGTTCAGGTAAACAGACCGTAGAGATAAATTGTGTATGTAAACGAGCAAGATGTGGATCAGGACACTAAATGGCCATTTGTGACTAGTAAATGGCTGACATGACTTACACATATATAGAGTGACTTGAAAGATGGGTCCTCATCGTAATGGGAAAATCCTTTAGTGTTGTTCTTCTTCTTCTCGAGAAAATGCAAATTTGTCTTTGTTCATAGGGGAAAGGAGAGGAAGATGGGGAAGAGAGTGGAAGATTGTATTCGCGTGAAAAAATCACCTTTGATATCATCTAAAGAAGAGGAACTAGGAGGAATGAAAAAGGTGAGGGCTTATTTCAGCGTATATTAGTGATTTTTTTACGTTCAAATGTAGTATGTGTGCGAGGCGTTATATTTTAACACTGATATGGTGGTGGTAGGTTGCTTGTACATACGGAGGACTGAAAAAACACACCTTTGGAAGTGTTTTTCCCAACAATCATCCTGGTCGTCGTCGTCATCATGGTCATGAGAAGCGAAACGGGTTTGATGAGCTTGAAAACCCGAGTATATTGAAGGAGCAAAGGTATATGATGAGATGCTTGATCGGTAGACTAGATTCGTGAAGTAAATTGTGTGCCGAGGGAGAGAAGGTATTAAATTGAAAAGTAAAAATTCAGACAATTTCTGCTTTATCATCTTGAGGATCAGGGTATACAGTGGTGTAGTAACCCGCCTAATCTTCTTACTTCCTAACTATTGCATCACGATCGAGCATATGTAGTAGCTAGTGTAATCTGCCATACAATGGATTTTGCAGGCTACTTAGCAACTCTTCTGCTGTTCTTCTGGTTACTGCACGTCCACTTGGGTAGGGGCAAGAGCATTAGTGGAGACCCTATGATTATCCCACAGTTCAGAAGCAATAAATGGATGATCCTGGACGATGAGGATACAGCTCTACTCAACTTGATCGATTACTCGTAATCAACTTTTCCTTTCATCAATCAATGGAGATTAATAACTGGATGTATGTGTGTGTGTGTGTGGGAAGAAAAACTTATTTTGCAAACTTGTGTCATTTTCAGGTTCATAAGATTAACTGTTGTTCAATGCAGGATCGTTTGCATAAGGGCTATTCGTGTGAGGCTAAAGCAAACAACTCAGTGACTGTTTTCAGTGAAGACGAAGAAGGTAAAGACAACGAACAAGTGGATTTTCCTGATCCGGCGGTCTTGTTACGTCCACAAAGAATCAAGTAACACGACTGGAGAGTTAAGAGATAAAAGTTGGCAACCGCTGAGCTCAAGCTGGTAAAATATCGATCATTAAAAATTATACCTCCTCCCAAGCCAGCTGGATTTCACTTGTGTATGCACGCATGCTTACAATTTTGTACACATTAAAACTTTGCTGTCTGCAACCTGCAACCGTGGGAGAAGGATATTAATGTGGCAGCGGCAAGTGTGTGTGTGTGTGCATGATAATGTAAAGGCGGGTGACTGACTGCCTCCCTGCACCATGCAAAACTGGATAGACTCAATAATGATGCTGTGGAATGGACTTACCGTGTATAGTGTGTGGTGTAAATAAGGCTCGTAAACTATTTGCTCTGACCCTCATTTTCCCATGTATATTAAGCATGCATGACCATATGTCGAAGAGTCTTAGTTTAAAGATAACAATCTATTATTATTATGAATCCTACTTAGACTTAACTCCTATTACCCTTATATGCATGCATGAGGGAAGGTAAGGTTCAGCCCAGTTCATTTGATGATGTTTCTTGCCGTTTTCCTCTCCCACAGAATAAAAGACGGACGACCTTCTGCATGCCTTCAGCCTCCAGTTCAGGCAGTTGGTGAAGACAAGAAAAAACGTGAGTCTCACCAATGTATCGCTTCAAAGGTTTAAGGTCAATGCATATAAATCCTCCAAATATATAATATCACTTTCAGTCTGTAACGATATTCTCCTATGGCTGAATTAATTTACTTGCGAGGTTAATATACTATGAAACTGTTTTGCAAAGGTGGGGAAATGAAGAAGAGGCGAATGCAAGCACATTGTTCCTGTGGTGACTGTGCTGGTGCGAAGCGGCAATTACAGTCAGTGTCTAATGGACGGAGTAAAACTCGTTTTTTAAATTCATAAAAATTCCTCATGGAAAGGATGGACGTCTTGATAAAGACGACCCGATCGCTGTGAGAAAATTGTTCCGAAGCTTCTCCGGACTTGCCTCTCTGCTACTTCGTGCGTATCAAGTTTAATGCTGTTTACACCTGTTTCAACCCTCAGATCAATCCTTGTAGTGCATTCGATGCCATTTCCTACTAAGTAACTTTTCATTTAATATGTTATTCAATGTACACATTACACATATGTTGAACTTTACTTCATTACAACTTTTATATGAGTGTTCTTACAACGGAACTGCTTCTTCCTCATGCACAATATACATTTCTTATGTGTCAATTCAGCTAGAGTTCTCGTTATTAAACAAGTTATAAATTACAAGCCCTTTTTGCCACGCTCGATCATCACCTTCCAATATCGTCATATTTGGAAGTGAGCCGAGTATTAGTTGCTGCAGCTAATCATCCATAGAAGTAATGCATATGGCTTTTTCCCTCCTTCCATTTACACCAATTGACAATATATTTTACGCTGAAAAAAATTCTGACAGTTTGTGCTCTCTTTAAGTAAGTCGGCTGTATAGTATTGTATTGCAAGAAGTTGAAGTAAATTGCATTGCGCCAATGATGATGATGATGATGAAGAAGAAGAATGGATATGGACTTGAGTGTTTGAAATGGACCCAATATTTTCCGTAGTAAATCATCCAATCCTTTTCCCTTGTCCTCTGTGTACCAGGAGGGCAGACATTTAGTACGAGAGCTAATTAAAGTTTAGAAGATTATGGTTATAAATTTACAGGCTAGCATCCAGTTGTGTCAGTAGTGTATGGCGGTGGCTGCCTCAAGAATAATTCTAATTAATAATAATTTAGACTGTGTGTGTGCTCGCCATAGGACTGTTGGGTGGTTCCCTTCCAATCTCGTTCCTCCGGTTTCTACATTGCCAGGCAGGTGAGTACGCTCTTTTTAGTGCAACAGGCTCAATGTAGCTTGGAGTACAACATAAATAACATTAAGAGAAAATATCATCAACTCACTGCACCAGATTCGTGTGAAGGAATAATAAAAGAAATATAGCAGCAGTTCGAATATACGAAGAGCCAATAATAATTAGTAGTTGTATGTTGGATTTTACTATATACAGTACATGGCGCAGGGAAATAAATTGAATGTTGTACTGCCGGAAGGGGAGATGAGTGAGTGTAGATTTTCTCCTCTTTTTTCACATAATTACCATGTGACATAGCTTGCCACATTAAATGTTATTTAATTATACTTTTATTTGTCTTGAAAACCCACAGATGCACGTTTAATTTTGGGAATGAACAAGAGAGAGCCATGAGCTAAAAGAAGAAGAGGTTTGATCTCTGTATATGAAGACGTGAAGAAAGCCTTGAAATCCCCTTAAAGCATCTTTGTGGTTTGGAGCACACACGTCGATTATTTATGTTGATCGGTGAAAAGCCGCATTCTATACACGATGAGCTATCAAGAGTATGATCGTTCGTGCGACATGCAAAACTCTTTTGGCGTAGTATCTTCCCTCACGAAATGTCAGACAGCCTGAAGAAAGGTGTATACTCACACTCACACAAGGTTACATATGAACTAACCGCAACGGCGTAAAATGGAGGAATGGCTTAAAGGGCTTGGCTAGTATACAAAAGGTCTCATCTCAAAGGTCACATTAGTCAGGATTTTCAACGTATTTGGCTCTCTCGAAGAATTTCTGAAATCAATCGTTGCACCCATTCAACTGACACTGACAAACTGTCCATAGACTCCGCGAGGCCATTCCGCTTCATGAAGAGATACATAAAACTCCATGCTGATGACAGCTTTGCATCGTCACCATCTTTCTTCTTTCGCTAATTATTAGCTCGGATTCAAGCGCTGTTCTGTACTAATCTTTTCGTTCTGGTGACAGATTGACTCCACTCACATGTAAGCAGCTGCTCTGCCATAAATCATCAATCCAATGACGATTTACGAGAAACTAACATTTCAATTAGTCCAAACTGTACAGAAGTAAATTAGAGACGTTCGCTTGCTTGTTTACAGTGACTAATTAGGGTCAAGCGATTCCAATGAGACGATATACAAAGCCAACTGACCAGCAGAGAAACATCAATGGCAGGCAGATGTTCCTACTAAATCATATCCCACATATGCATACACTTCAAAGCAAAGTAATGCTAAATGAAGCTTTAAAAAATCTTGCGTGTATTTATTGTAGCAATGTGTGCATCGAGCCGCACTAGAATTCTTGCTGATCATAAATAATAGTGTGTTTGTGTGTGTTCTGCGAAGAGAGTTAAAAGAAGTAGGTGAGTATAGGCAAGGTGAGTCGACGTGTTTGATAATTAGCTCTGTATATACATATTTACAGAGACAAATATTCTTCCTTTGTAAGATTTTGTGGCTGCAAAGCGTCCCTTTTCTTAACCGCACTTCCTCTGACTGACCACCAGCCGTTGTGGGAGCCATTCAAACGGGCCCGACGAAGCGTCTTGATTTCAGCCGAGTATCTAAAAATAATGGCTTGATTACAAAATCACATGCAGCTTTTTTCAAGGTTTGTATTATCTGGACTAAAGGCGGAAATTGGGTTACCTATACGGGTTGCTATAATCATCTCAGTATGAGGCAACACGGAGAGTGGGTTTATTAGGGGTCTGGTTTTTGTCGCTAAAATGCCGGTACTTGCATCATCAACATTAACTTCATCATAACATGACTTTAAGGGCCTTTAATTTTCTCTTGTTCCCAAAATCTTTCATTCTGTCTCACCGAGGTTCTGTGATCAAAGCGTGCGAAGAGATCTCGCGGCACCCAAACTTGAGGCTTTTCCAATTCCAATACGTGTCACATCTTGCCATTCACTTTAAATTAATTGGTTTTTTCTATTGTAAACTCTAATTGAAGTAACAAACAAGTGATACTAGAGTCGATTCCAATTTACAGTTTATTTCAAGTTCTGACCTTGTCCTACTCGAAGCAAATCAGAACTGTCGATGTAGGCGGGCTGGTCAGCATGGATACAAAATAAACTCAATTAGTGAGGTACAGAATTTTTACTTCATCAGCAAAGGGGACACGGAAGGTTAGTGGGAATGGGAATGATAAAAATAAAACCCAACCAACTACTAATAGCATTGAGGGGCATGTGATTTTAATTACGAAGAAAATCAATTTCATTCCACCACAACACCACGAGCAACATCAAATGCCCATCAAGATAACCTACCCTTCGCACATTGGCAACAACAAGCCGTAATGAGGGGTTACATTCAATGGGAAACACTCCACAGATACGCCTCAGATTTTATAGTGAGCATAATCAAGTGGAATTACAGTGAAAACAGGTAATTCGTGGAAAAGAAATTCGTCTTGATGAACATCGGATAACTCACAGATGTGTGACATTGCTGACTTGTCTTGAAAATGGAAAAATTTCCCTTAAATTCCACCTGACATGGCTTGCTGTTTTAAAATTCTGGTGCTCTGTCTCACCCCGTCATACATGAGAGGAATTAAGATGATTTACATGTCATAGGGAGGGTGACCACAGTAATTTTCATTTCCTCCTCTTCTTCATCGCTGTCGTCTTGCGGTGGAGACTGGCATATGAACTCTTGAACTGGGTGTCATCATCATCATCATTATTGATCTGTTGAAGACTATCCTGGGCTAGTCATCCAGCACGTAGACTTTCAACAAGTCGCTCATTGGTCATGTCAGAATTGGCAAGACAGTTTGCAGGTGCTGGGCGGACTCAGTTGTCATCCTTTGTAAGAATTAAATCTTAATAGTTCACATAAAGAAGCTGCAAAAAAGTGTAATAAATTGACACTTATTAAGGACTCTCAACAGCGGCAGCTGGTATCATCGCCAACGAGAACCAGTTTCCCTGTTCCTTTTAATCAAGCTCTTTAAATCCTCACAACTCTTTCACACACAAAAGCCATGTCAAAAGCTGCCAAAAGGAGTGTCAAATGTAGAGCGAAAAAAATCGAAATTTTTATTCTTTTGTAACTCTTTTCTCCTAAATCAAAATAATTAATCAAACCATTTGAATGCTACCCACTTTCCAGTGAAAACGACTCAAGTCGCGTATATAATTTTAATGTACTCAAGTTCACCATCATTGTTAGCAATTCCTCCCCGCTGAAGTCCTCCATTCACACACCGAATTGTTGTCTCATTCTTACAAACCGCAAATGATGCGGCTGTCAAAACATGAACATTTATAACCCACCCTTTTCAGTCTCGTAATAATGGAGCCGGCTGAAAGTAGTGCGTGCTACTGCTGTTGTTGTTGATGATGATGCTACTAAAAAGACGAGTAAAAAACCAGCGTAGTTAAATCCATCACCGTTTCATTTCACAAGGTCAGTATAATGAGGCCAGAGAAGAGTGACCATCATTTGTCGCAGATTTTCCATGCTCCAGCAAATAAAAATAGTCCACAGATTTCCCATTAAAAACCATAGGAATAATGAGAAACAGAGAATCTGAAGGGGATTGCAAGAAAAACTATCTTCCTAAGTCTTGCTAATTACACTTTTGTGCTCATTGGCTTTCAAAATGCATTGCAGCTCACAGTGGGGGAACTAACATTAACCTCTGTGGCTAGCGGTGTGGATTCATTGTGTTTTTATTGCCCAAATGATGTGCGCCTACGCGCTTAAACCTCAAAGGGTCACTTACACCCTGCAGAATCCCTTTTCACTCATCGCACTTAAAAGTTTACTTGAATCAAGCTGCTCTCCTCATCTTCTCTGTATTATTTTGTACTTTTGAGAAAGGAGGAACTACGGAATTATCGCTTGGTTGACTATGAAGAAAAGGAATAAAAGATAAATACTCCACAGTCAGCTCCGACTGCTACAATTGTGTACTAAATGGATCTCACTATCGCCATGCTTCTTCAACTACCTTCCCCGTAGCAACTGGTGTGTATTATTACAGACGAATTTTTTGTAGTCACATCAAGTCTTGCATTTCCGTACAAGTCCGTCTCTCTCTCTTTCTTATTGCATTGTTCTGCTTGCTAGGGCTTGAGTATCACCCTGCAATAATATTGTTCCACCGAGATATACTTTCCTCGGTCATTAGTGTAGATGAAGGTCTGTGATATGCAAATAGTTTAAAATATTGAGATTCGGTCCACACCTTGAGTTGTGGAAATTAAATGCAAATTTCTGTAGTGTTTCTTCAGATGAGCCTAATGGCTCCATAGGAATGACCGGATAATCTGTCATATTGTTAAGGCGATGAATGTTACCATACAGCATTTCCTTCGCATAGACACTCACAAAAGCCATACGCAAAGCAATGGACGAGGATATTTGACAGCTCGGCACATTCATTTGGACATTAATGGATGCTGTGGGACGACAGGTGAGCATGATTTTCGGGTATTCATCATGACCTTCAGGCGTGTGTGAGTACAACACTCACATACAAAAGACCCACACCAGTGTACAATATGCCTGTGAGATTAATTTGTAGCCACTTTCATATATCAAAAGGGATGCTGTTGATACATCATATGTGTGTGTTTGGGTTTTATAGAGAACTTGTGCAGTCCATCCGGTATCACTTAACGGCTTCAACTGGGTGGAAACTGGAAACACATAGACAAACGTTCGAGATGCATGCTTAAGATGAAAAATCTGCTTGCAAATGCAAATCACTTCCATCCTACTGCCGTCCCTTATCTCTTTTCCATCCCCTTGTGTACAGTGATCCGTTGCCGTCCGTGAGTGCACCTTTTTTTCCTGCTTTTGATGCTGCATTGACTGAAACTGTCTGACTGAAGAAGAATATTGTGTACTTTTATGCGTTCATTCTTCAGTTACCTGTGACGAGAGGATGATCTCACAGTGTATAAGATATATATTTTCCTTGACTTATTACGCCTGAAAGAGCGCAAGGAGAAGTTGCTTTTATAGCCCGATCCCTCTTTTCTATTGAATTGCATTATTACACGCACTTTTGTCCATGCCCGTTAAATTCTACATTGCTTTATATTGCCTTTTGGCAGATTACAATGCTATTTCCTTTTCCATTTAACCCCAACAAAGCACTGGTGCAGCATATAAACAGACATACTATATCCGCAGTTATCTTCTTGCTAATCCTGTCTCCTTCGTATGCCTCCAAGGTTTTGCCCGTAGGATTTTTGTTAGTCTGCTTAATGGCACTTCCAACATCACATCGGTCACCATAAGCATTCCATACGCTCCACCAGAATCCAGTCCTTAACGAACTTCAGTGTAATGAAGGGGAAGGGCGCAAGCGAATAGCACACACGCACACACGGAAGGACGTGCAATTTCTCATTCTTATGTATATAAGCATAATCCATATAAGATATTGTGTTTGGTTATACTTGTTCCAACTGTGACAGGATGAGGTGCTCGCAAGTAAAAACAAGGGATGGATTCTTGAATGTGTAGGAGCAGATGAGCGGCTTAAGTAAGTAGCTGCATCAACATCAGTTTCAAATGGAGTATTGTTACTCATGTAAAGCCCTTTCGGCTGTTGAACTTTTCCTTACTACACACATTACACACGTAAACACATACGCACGAAGCTTCAGCTTAAATTTGCTCGTGAAAAAGATGATGGAAAAATGCAACGCAGCGGCTAGCGGGTGAAAAAATTATATGTTGTTTACCGAAACCACACACACGTGAGGCTCCTCATCAATTTACTGTGGGGACGAATGTGGAGGAAATGTTTCACGAAATACGACAATTTATCACTTTTAAACCAAGTCATCCAAGGTTTAAAGCTTGAAGACGTCCCCATTGGTCAATGTTTTTCTTCTGCATGGTCTCAGGCCAAACTGAAGCATCTGCTAACCACACATTTCCTACTCATCCCTTACATAATCTTAACTTTTTCCACCTAAACTGTGGAAATCAATCAGTGCCTCAAGTTTAATCACTTCCCCTGCAAGCAAAATAATCCTCTTGCTCATCTCATTGGCGTTTTCTTACTGGCAGTAAGAAGCCAAATTACCGACCTGTCCACCTCGATTCAGATTTACCTCCCTCATCGTTTGACCGGTATGTCTGCCCTTTGGCCATCATCGTGTGCATGGTATTGTGCGGGTCACAGATGTCTCAAGTCAATGCTCGTTGCAAGGAGCCATTAGAGCAACTTTTCATGCTTGTAATCATCATCTCATGCTCATCATCCGCAGCTCTGTGGTAGTGGATTAAGAACTTAGCAGTAGTCGACTTGATCATTATTAACTTTCCGCATCTATTTAAATGAGAAAATTAGCAGAAAACTTGTAAAATGCAAAGGAAGAGAAATTTTTTACATTCACTCACACACACTCAATATTTCTCAATCCACTCTCCTTGTAATATGCTAAAGCGCCTAATTGCTCCAATTGCTGTCGCTACTTCTGTTGTTAAGACTGCCGTCAATAATAAGCAGCTTAATTTTCACCTGGCCTTTCTAACGTGCCAGCAAGCATGTGCCTCACACCCGTACATCCCATACACTCTAACACACTTGAATACGTACATCCGTCGGGATTTATGTCCCCCACTCACAATAAGAATAACAAGAGGAATGCGTGCAATCGTCTGCACTTTTAAGCACTCGCTAAAAGTTTCTGCTACCTCCACAGCCATGAGCAAATCTGTTTGTCAATAGTCAACGACATGATTTTACTTTCCGTTCGAGCGTTAACATGCAAATTATGCATTAGCATAAACAAGGGAATAAAGAACACTGTTAATTAGCTACCACGAGCCTTCATTCTTGCAAGGGCTTGCGAGCCACATTAGAAGCCGACTGTTTCAACTTGTGTCCTGCTACATGACTTGATGTTCTAACGGAACCAAACCTTTAGATTTTTAAACGGAAATGCGTGTATGTATTTTCTCAAGAATGTGTACACCACTATGTCCACTGAATGATACAGTTGGACACGCAAGGGCGTTTTTACCGACAGTCGTAAGGCTCGTGATTCGTTTCATCATGAGCATAAAGACAGCATCCTATATGATGATGGTACTCTGAGAAACTATACAAGGCCACTTTTAAAGCCCCAGAGATGGTCATTTAACATTTATTGGCTACTCTAGCTAACAATCCATGTCCACACAGAGATTTTTGATATCACTACATAAGGTACAAGCGAATGGAACGTGTAGGCAAGACGACGAAGGTGCTGGTTCCTCTTCTTCCACCTGTTGCTACAACATACCTTGCTTGTATCCATCCTATACAACTTGATGAAAGTGTACGCACCAAGCAAGCAACCAAAGCAACGGCACAGTCTGCTCACCAGCCCAGTTGAGATTGTGAATCGCCTTAGAGAAGGTGCTCATCCCACCACGTACAGCAACAAGAACAACAAACAGTGCAATATAAAGTGTATATACATTTGTCAGTGCTAAGCAAGGTGATTGGCCGTGGAAAATAATTTGACCAGGAGAGTGTAAGTACGAACCAAGGGATTTTCACCACAAATCTGGCAAGAGGTGTTCGAACACTGAGTTTACGTGGAAGACGTTCTCATATCCAACAATTTGGAAATAATTAGCCTCTTAATTCCACAGTGTGGGAAGGATTTCTTATGGTAAATAGACCCTTTTTTTCTTCTATATCATTTCCTCTGCAAAATTATGGAGGAGGAGAAGGCGGAGGAGAAGGAAAATCAATCCTGACTCAAAAAGGCCAATTGACGAGTCTTTTGGCACATCTCAAGTCAAGTCAAATCATCTTTAATATTGGGGAAATATGATTATAATGACATAATGGCTACTAATAGGAAAGATGGAACTGTGGAAAACAAAACTTGCAAATCTTATATTTTCAGAGTCCAATTATTCCATTCTATATACGAAGCTAGACGTGATATTTTGTATGAAGTCTTGTCATTCATTAGCAAGCCAAAAACTTTTACTTACTTGCGTGAGAGAACAAGGAGTTTGAAAGCGTAGAATTAATCCACTCACCGAGAGGCCGCCAGACCTCCGCATGAATTTTTGGCCCTATGCGAATTATCATCCAAATTAATGTAACTCACGACGCTGAATTGAAATGGAAAATAATAATCATGATAATAATGACGGTCAGTCAGCAGGGTGACGACTAAAAGGGCCAAGAGATTTAATTTTTGAGCTCATTTCCCTACATTTATTTCTTTACAGGGAGATGGATATCAACTGCATCAACAAGTGAAACCGTCGCATAGTGACACACACTGACTTGGCCAGTGCGGATGCGTAAGCAACAATTGCGAGTTCAAGAGCAGATAATTTGTGTGCAAGTGTGTGACTTTTAAAAAGATAAAATACTTTTCCTACCCACATTTTCTGTGCATTGCTGTTGAAAAGTGTAGTCTCATTATAATATCATTTCCTGATTTCAATCTTCATGTCATACACTTTTAAAATCTAAACTGTTGATTTCAAAGAATATGTTTTAGTGCACTCGGCCTCATGGTATGAGGATCCGATGTTGTCTGTTCGTCAACAAGAATGAAAACGCAAGTATAACTTGGTAGCTCCCAGTCGTCATCTTCGTAATTGTCATCTGACTGAACTTTCTTGTGTTGTTAAATTCAGCCTTGTGAATCGGAGGTACACAAAGAATAATTAGCCCTCATGTTCCTGGTTAATAGCATTTGGTCAGATCAGCACGGTGGTGGATCGCAAGAACGGGATAGCATCATGAAGGACATGAATTTCGAGGAGTTGGAAACTGCCATGAAGGTAATATAACCTGTGTAACTCAATATGTATAAATTACCTTTACACGCTGCAGCATCTCTCTCCACTCATCAATCTAACCGTAATATAATAACTAATTAGTTAAATTGTACTGTGAAAGGTGATACAATAGCAGGTTATTAACCGCCTTCAATCGTGCTTTACTTTGATGATGACGACGACCAAGACGAAATAATGCCAAGAAAGAGTACGATGACGGTCTAGTGTGAAGTGTGTGCATTATAAAAGAGAGAAGAGAGATAGAGTTAATTACAGCTCCATGTAGAGTATGCATTTTTGTGGATTATGCAAGAGATTCTAGGGATCCTTCTATTGATTGCTTCTTTTATCAGTTGAATAGATCAGTGGGCAAGTTATTTGATCGCCCCAACAACAAGGTGTTGTGTGTGTGTGTGGACGGCGCGGCGAATGAACCAAATAGATTTAATAATCATCCCTCTCTGTAAGGTAAAGTGTGTGTGTGTGTATACAGGACAGTAGTATGTGTAAGTTGTATTACGTTGTTGGAGAGACAAGTGAAAGGATGAGATGATGATGAAGATTCACACCTACTGTTATTATTACTTGGAAATTGTGG
>JAQIWI010001842.1:0-14560 GCA_034698825.1 Deuterosminthurus bicinctus
CAGGTGGAGGAGTTTACTTACAAGTGAAGAGAACCAAAATAGCACGGAAGACATACTCCCAGACCGTTTGCATCTTCTCCGAGGATATTTTTTCCTTAATAGGTGGCCACAAGATATTCAATGGGACGTACAGCTGGAGGGCGTATGTTAAAAATACTGCTAGCGCCATAACAAGCTGGACTGATTGGGCCAATCTGTCGTTAATTTAATATCGTTAATAATTATTAGATACATTTTTAGATTTTCAAGTTAACTTACACGTCACCAGCGGGTAAGTTGAGAGTAAGGCTATTTTGTACGCTATCGCCGTACTTAAGAAATCCACAGAAACCAACGGCAGTGAAGCAGCAGCCAATAATGACCATGCTAAGATTTAGAACACCATTCCACCCACCGAAAGCTCGTGGAGTTTTCATTGAATTTTCCAGTGGAAGAATCTAAATTGAATAGAATTATGGCTTCTTAATAATTATTTCCGTATCATTTTTCGTAAATTTTTGTTGCTTGTAAGCGTCCAGCTTGCTCCTTACCATCGCTACTCCTTCAAATGAGTACATAGCAGTACCAAAATACAGCGGCAGTTGACTGATCGGTGCAACAGCAATTCGCTCAGAAACTGGTGGCAAATCTTGGAGGACGTAATACATAATGATTCCCAGCCCCACGGCCATGACACCGTTTGCCATCATCATGACAGGAGCGAGGAGTTTGAGGTTCCGAATCATATTCAGACAAATCATGGGTAGCAAAATGATGGCCTGGTACTGAAGTAATGATATTCCACCGTAGTGCAATTGTTTCTCAACAAACTGTAGACACAAGAAATTCATATCTTTAGTTACCACAAGATGTCAACGCAGAGAAAGCTACTATAGTTAAAACTTAGTTACCATCATAATGTTTTTGGGAACGAATACAAAGTACACACAGCAAAATCCAAGCTGTGTGAGGCATAGGAATAAATTTACGAAAAATCTGATAATGTACAAAATTCTTATTAATATAAATTGATGCAAAAAATTTTAAATTAGTAGAATGTACTACCGAGCGACTTTCGAGAACTTTTTCATGCGCTCCGGTCCTACTTTAAATGACAGCTCAGCGACCTCTGCAAAACTTAATTTGGGAACTCGGACCCTTCGGCATAGTTCATGAGAGCATATTACCTGCGAATAGAAACAATGGCAGTTTAATTATTTGATGTGTTTCACTATGGTTTTCTTCAGCAAGGCTAAAGTTGTACCAGCACGTGCATGGTGTAGACAGATATGAATCCAATGAGAGCCAAGCCCACAGTGCCAGCTACTAATCCAGCATGTTTGAATGCATCAGGCATAGCCAAGATGCCTGTTCCAATATTGCCCCTCAGCAGATGAATTATCACGTCCAGGTTGCTGAACAAAATATAACAAAAATCACAAAATAATAAAACATGCTCCAGAAGGAAGTACTCACGACGTTGGATGCTTCACGTGTCGCCATTCCAAGGGATCATAGTCGCTCGTGCCGGAGCATTCAATGTCTGCAAGAGATTCTTTATTGTCACTCTCACCGTCTACTTCATGACCTCCTGATTTTCTACGCCCATTGCTGTCAAAATCCGCTCCGTGTGACCTAATATGTGAACCAAGTAGTATTTACAATTTACACTGACATGAGACTTTCTGTACAACAAAAAAGCAAACTAACTTAATCGTGGACATGATGAATGAATGAGCACAAATATTTTTGATAAGTGCTTCTTTCCAGTCCCAGTCTCAAGAATGCATAACACTCCTTGGACGATGCAATCGCTCAGATAACTTTTAGCAGAATGACAAGAGTTCAAGTACATTATTTTGCCTGACAGCCATACAGAGAGAGAATGAGGGAGAAGATAACATAATTCAGCAAGCGAGCTTCATTAATGACTCGAAAACAAATTAATTTTAGTCATCCACGTTTAATTACCCATTAAACATAAAGTTTAGGGTCATATTTTAAATTCCATCGTCAAACGCACAGCTGGAGTCAATGATTTTAGCATTTTTTGCACTTCACACGTCCGTGAACTGTTTAAACTCATGAGTTCAGGACAAAGACAGCTAAAGGAATTTTTATTTAAAGCACAAATATTAGAGAATTTATGACTTGTGCAAGGATTTTCTGTCGCCGTTGGTTGGCTACCAGGATGCATATCATAGTAATGTGGTAAGCACCTGATGATCTTTTACAAAAATATTGGACTCCTGTTCCAGTAGTTTTATCATAGCTTGGAATGCAATGAAAACTGTCATCACTCCAGTAAAACTTGTTGAAGAATATTATACTCCCCCTGACATAGGATCCATTGTCGATTGACAACAGAAGAGTACAGTTTGAGCCGTTCAAACTGCTAAGTACAAACAAATTTCGATCCGAATAAGGGCCAATAGGGCTTTATGCTTGAAAAGTCGATTGTTCGGCCCGCAGGTCTTTGGTCAAGGAACGTAGATTGGGCAACTGATTTAAACATAATCCAACTTAATTTTGTCTAGTACTTTACCATGTTGTTGACCTTCATTGGTTTTTTCCTTCTTGGGTAGCTTGACTAAAAGTAGCATTATTGGTAACAGTTTTCCTCTCGTCATCAGGAATACCCAAGTTGTGGCTTCCTTGTTATAGAGGAATTCATGACTGCAATATAATAAACTCGCCTGCATTCATTTGAGTAACACAAAGCATAAAGGACTCAAAATGACAATGCAGTCTCTTGACAAAGTGTAATGTAAACATTATCACAAGGCACCCATAGCGATTTGCATTATACAGCGCCTATGGTCATGGAACTCCTTTTGCAATTATATAACCATGAGTCTTGCAATTTTCAATAGCACGTGAGTTTAAGTAGGAAGAAATAGAAGAATTGAGAAAATCGCTCAATATTTTTCATGCTTTAATTCAAATTTTTCATTCAGCCATGGCAGTTTACCGTGCTCGTGCTTTAGGTACATTCAATTCTTTTGCTATTGATTAGTCTACCTTCCAATGGGGACAATAATTTCGGGCAATAATTATCCCCATGGGCCTCACGATACTCAGGCTATGGCAAACAAAAATAAACCTAATATAGACCTTCGAGTTCACGGTCAAAAGGGCAGCCGGGCCTCCATGTACACGAGGCGAGGTAAAATAATTGCAATTGATTTTGACATTCAATACTTAGAAAATAATGTTTGTGAAAAAATTGTCTTGACATTTCAGTGCAAAAAGCTGGTATCCAAACGGATGGTGCTGATGGGTGGATTTCTAGCCCTTTGACATGGTCATACTACTTCTTAGATGCTTCTGGCATTGGAGAGTCCACCTGTTCTATTATTACGTTTGAATACTTGCACCGCTTTGCACATTCAGTCTGCCGCTTTTGGTTATTTTTATGTAGTAATGACATGCGGGAGGTGTTCATCAAAAAGTATCCAAGGTTAAGCTAATATTTAGGGACGGAAACTAGAATTGATGGGGCAGAATCTACCGCCCTGTAATGTTATACAAGGCGGTAGATTCTGCCCCTGTACACAGTAGTACGTAACAAAGTAAAGTTCGGAGGAATAAAGTAAATCAATACTGACTCACTTTTGTGTGTTCTAATTACCTGTAATTAGTCTACCTAATAGTTTCAAATATAAGTGTAATTTGCCATAATCGTATTGTTTTTGTTGCACGAGTGGCAAACTGCCACGTAGAGGTTTGCTGGGCCTTTACAGCACTTGCAAAAGGCTCGCTTACAGTATCCCCTCTCTTGCACTTTCCTTCTATGCCATTCCAATTTTTTCCCACGCTCAAACAGTATTGTCTTTAACTCAGGTTACACTGTCCTTTCCAGCAACTTCAACTTGTCAAAAATCTCACAATGCTGCCGCAACTGAACCCAAAACTTGAAGCATTTTACGGGTCACTGGCGACATTGTGTCGTGTAACTGGGACTGCACCGTTACATTATGATAGCAAACTGCACACATTCCAAATATCTAAACGCCGAGTGTTTACTTTTTGGTCTCATTTTAATATCTTCATGTGTATTTTAAAATGTTTTCACCTTGTATGGCGGCTCTGTGATAAGACACAAAAGAAATCAGCATTAGATGGCAGTTTAATATTGTACTGGCTTACAATGTACGCTCTTCAGGGTTGCTTGCAAATTTGTGTTGCGGCTAATTCTAAGGAAACGGTGAAATGCATGACTGAGTTCTTCAAATTGGCCGTCATGCCACCGCCTTACGGTAAGTATTTTTCACGTGTATTTTTATTAGGGGTTGGTTTAGATAGTGTTTGGAAAATCACACAATTAAATTGCTTTTTTGCAGTTTTGGAAGAACATAAAGAGAGATATGAGAGACGACGTCGTCGAATCAACAAGTTACTTCAGTCCTTTGTAATCGGATACATCTGCATTGCAATACCCTGCAATCTGGGCTCCATTGCTTTCTGCGCCGGTTGGCATCGCCACCCAAGTTACTTATTTTCCTTGGTTCCACCGCCATACTGTCATAGCAAAGTTCTAATTGTACTATTCATCCTGTACGAACTGTCACAATATGCTGTACTTTGGGCTAGTTTCCTTGTGTCGGCATTCTTCATTGTCTTCTATGCGTTGATAATTACTGCTTTGCTGCAACAGTTGAGGTATAACTGCTAGTAGGCATATACTGATTTACTGTGTACATACCGTAAGTGTACAAGCTACCTGACGATATCAAACTTTTATAATTGTTGTAACTTGCAGATGGAGCATACCAAAAGTACACGAGTACCGCATCTACTTTTTCTTTCTGAAGCTGTCAGTGCTGAATGGCTTACTAACTGACGCGTTCGACCCTGTTGATCTTACTGGTCACAAGATTGTCTTAATTCCACTAACTGTGATAGCAAGCTTTGCAGTCCTATACCAATACCAATGGATTCAGAGTGCTCCAACTATTTATGCTGCTATCGTGGCTGCAATGACAGGCTGCATGTATTTCCAATCGGTTTGGTATCAAATGTGCATGAGCTTGCACAATGCTGCTGCACCCTTACACAGGCGCTACATAACCTTCAACTGGAGCCGAGGACGGCCATATTCATGGAAGAAACTATATCGTGGGTTACCCGGTCGCCACGCGGGTCCATTTAATGTCTTTCATCAAACAAAGCCCCATACTTTTTTCCACAAGATTTTTGTTTACACGATGAAGGTTCATTTCTATGTGAGGAAGTAGCCTGATTAGCAAGTAACACTGCATATTTGGCAACCATTTCACATACACACTCTCACCATGATTCGCAAGTTATCCTCGCTCCCAAGTGCTAAAAAAATGACGCTAAATACTCCTCTTGAATTTATTGATGATCATCATCCAGGTTATTAGGAGGAATTTCTTAGCCGAATGGAGCTATGCGCCGTGGCCCTGCGGTGGAGTAAAGGTTCAAGTAGCTGCTCATCCTCAAGATCTAATGCGGGACTTCTTTCACGAATTAGTACCTGCTGTCGTCTCTGGAGTGCCATCGGCAAGTATGCCAGGCTACTCTGAATCCCGTCTGTTGTTCTCCTAATGTCCCGGAATAAAGCCCGAATCTTAAATTACCCAAGAGAGACCAAGGTGACACTTGGATATTACTTCGTGTATCTGAACTGTTAACTGCGTGATCTGAAAGAGGCAGGACATGCAAATTGTACATTAATTTCCTAGTGTCTTTTTACTGATCGACTTCTAATGCATTTACTTATTTGGCAGACTCTGAATTTATTTAAATGAGACATGAGACTTATTCAGACCCTTCAGGTTATTATTTTTCTTAACCAGAACTAGCCCATAATATTTACTCCGACACTTGCTAGCATACAACAAACCATTTACATATTTTGTGTGTGTGGTTTTCATTTAAAACAACACTACTATGAGCCTTGCGAACGTAATAATGACGCACCCACACCCACATCCGCCACGTGTTAATGTATTCCATGTCATCTATTTGAGGTGGCTTAAAACCACTACTGTAAACAAAGACAAATGTGGTCTCACTTCTGCTGTCCATAACTGGGTGCTGTATGGAGAGAAAGCTAGAGAGTTTGTGCTCTAATTTTATCTAGTGCCCACAGCAAATTTAAATACAAGTAGAAACAAAGAAGCGATCTTGATCTTGTCATTTGACATTTATAAGCTATGCTTTTGGGAAATGCACCGACTGAATTAGGTTCACAAATCCTCTGGATGCCAAAAAAATTCCTAGCAACTGCTTATGCGTCAGTTTCACTGGCAGTTGGAACATTATTGTGATCAAAATTTAAGACATAATGTGCATTCAATCTTCAAAATGCAAAAGCGAAAGCAATTCTATTAAACTGAAGGCTTTTTCCACCCCGCAATTATTATTGTCAGTGTGCCCTAATTGTCACACGTGCCATCCTCTTGCAAGAGACAAAAACATTTAGACTACATGTTTCATAAAACCACATAAAATTCTGCAGTAGTCAATTGATACTAAAATGATGACAGAAACCAAATAAACTAATAAATATAATACATTATAATGTCTCCCTGTGGTCAATTGACGTCTACAGGCCATGTAACCTGACGGTATAAAACGAAGCTGGAAACATGAACTCATTATTAGTTCGACACCTCCTCAACCATGGCTTCCACATTCATTCTTATCGCCGCTTTGGCTGCTTCTGCTGCAGCTAGAGCCTACAACGATACATCTGGTGAGATCACTTATTATGTAGACAAAATAATTTAATTCATAAACATCTATTTTCTTTTGTAAGTGAATTACAGTTTGCATTTTGATGATTTTGTTGCAATAATAGACCCTGTTGCTGTGAGCACCCTTTACCAATATGGCCAATTTGTTCTGGATGACATGCGCTTTGGTGAAGAGCAGCTAACGGCAGCTAAGTCCGGCGTCCTCGGTGATAGATACCGCTGGCCCAATGCACAAGTTTTCATCCAGTTTGATCCCAAATTTAGTAAGCGATCAATCCCAAAATTTCTTTTACTGCTAAAATGTTGGTGCTAATTATTTTTTATCTCTCGGCAGCCAATGACGAAAAAAATACAATTATTTATGGGCTGCAGGACATCATGGAAAAAACTTGCATCCGGTTTTATTACCGTCAAAGCTCCAACAGGGACTACATTAATATCATCCGAGGGGCACAAGACTCTGGTAACAGAGACAAATTTATCGACTTTAAATTTTAAACTGACTTTGAGACTTTAAAGGTTGCTGGTCATACGTTGGAAAGCAAGGCGGCAAGCAAGACTTGAACTTGCAGGCAAACGGTTGCATTCACAAAGGCGTTGCCGCACACGAATTCATCCACGCAATCGGTTTTTACCACGAGCAGTCCCGACCTGATCGTGACAACTACGTGCGTATTCAGTTCGACAACATTCAGTCCGGTTCGTAAATGTTTGAATAATAAGACCATGCCAAGCTAGATGAAAACAGTAACTCGAATTTCCTGAACACGCAGGTTACGAGCATGCATTCGACAAATACAACGAAAATCAAGTCAGCACATTTGGTGTCGAATACGACTACAAAAGCATAATGCACTATGAACAGAAGGCCTTCTCCAAGAATGGACAACCGACCATAGTGCCTACTAGAAGTGGAGTTTCTGGAAGGGACCTTGGCCAAACAGATAGCCTAACCGAAAAGGATGCTCAGAAAATTAAAAATATGTATCGTTGTTAGATGGTTTCAGTAGGCGTGAATTGTATTAAACAATCCCATGATGGAAAAAGCATATGTAGTAACTAATCGGTACTAACGAGCACATTTCTAGCACTTGACAGAACATAATTTTCTTATATAATTAGATCTAAATTATGGCTAATCCGCCTTATTTGTCACATTCGATTACTTCTACCACTTAGCATCTAGCACACTCAATACATTTCTCAACGAAATTTGCAAATAGCAAAATAACATGCGAAAACAAATTAGCATTAAATATGCGAAGATGGCCCAATAATAAACTAGGCTGAACCTGTAAGCGATGGATATGAATCTACAGCTTCGACAATAATTGTAAGAAAGAAAGTAAAGAAATTAGACTTTCTTCGTATTTTCATCACTTTATTTCTACCAATCATATTCAATTTATTGGTAATTTCGATACTAAATGAATGTAAAAAGACTGCCATCGCATCATTTATGCATCATTATTGTCAAATTCTCGCGCACAGGCTTGATGCGGTGTGCTGATAAGCTACATTAATTGTAGCAATATCCATATACCGTAAATCCGGTATTACAGGTCGGGCCTTCAATATAGCTGGCCATCTAATAGAGGCCGGGGGTCTGACCTAGTTTGAATTATCAAACGCTGGGGCGTTTATTGCAACCCACGTCTCCTTCAGTACTTCCACAACGTCGTATCCCCATACAACTCACAACAAATTTTATCATGGTTTCCAAGGTTGTGAGAAAATTTAGGGGCTAGTTAACTCCCAGGGGGCTGAGGAGTCCGTGGGACCCTCGGAGGGTCCGAGAAATGATCCTCACAAAACTCGGAACCCACAGAGTGCTCGGTAACCTTGGAGAACTGGAAACTTTCTGAGGGCCCGATAAAGAAACCTCGGCAAACGCTGGCTCTCGGATAACCCTCAGAGAAATAGTGATAATTCGCAGACCCAACAAAATCGGTCTTTCATACGCGTATGGATCCCAGGTCAAAAGAGCTTCTTCAGTGTACCCAACCTTGTTTTGAACCTTCTAAATTTAACCCAAAAAATCAATTTAATTATACTGTCCAGCAAGCTTCCAGTTGCAGTTTATATTGTCCGGTATGTTTCGTGTTGTAATTACAATTATATTGTCCAGCATGTTTGCAGTTGTAGTAATATTTTCGAGCATGTTTGCAGTTGTATAGTTATACTGTCCAACATGTTTGCAGTTGAATAGTTATGTGGGCCAGCATGTTTCCAGTTGTACAGCTATATTGTTCAGCATGTTTGCAGTTGTACAGCTATATTGTTCAGCAGTTGTACAGTTATGTGGTCCAGCATATTTGCGGTGTCCAGCAATCATCTCTAACTTCTTCTAGATGTCTTAGAATGTCGCATGTAATCCAAAAAACACAGGACTTGCAATAAACGCCGGTGTGCGAGTTGATTTGAAACAATAAACACTCGGCGTTTGATACCGGATTTACGGTATCTGGGATATGTTACAAGAGTTAGTTGCTTCGCCGACGTGTCTGTCGGTCCCACAGTTCAGTCCTGCAAGTGACTTTCCTCTAAGTCCTCGCTTCTCCCTCCGCTGCTAGAACTTTCGCTTGAATCTCATAATGTTACCTCAACTAGATCCAAAACTTGCAGCCTTTTATAGGTCACTAGCATTATTTGGCCGTGTCACTGGGACTGCCCCGGTCGATTACAACAAAAAATCTCAAACATTTCAAATATCCAAACGTAGAGTGTATACACGTTGGTCACATGTTAATATCTTCATGTGCAGTTTGAAATGTTTCTATCTTTTATGGCGGCTCTGTGGTAAAAGAAAGAAAGATGAATCAGCATTAGACGGCTGTTTGATGCTATACTGGCTGACGATGTACGCTCTTCAGGGTATTTTGCAAATTTGTATAGCGACTCGACCTAATGAAGTGGTAAAATGTGTTACTGAGTTCTTCAAGTTGGCCATCAAGCCTCCTCCTTGCAGTGAGAATATTTTTTTGTTTATTTTTAATTCATGTCGTACTTTATTTTCTTAACGGATTTATTCATGAAATGTTATTTTTATAAAGACTCCCAAACTAAAATGACGTATGTGTGTGTGTAGTACTTGAAGAGCACGAAGGAAGATACGAGCGACGACGCCGTCGAATCAACAAATTACTTCATTCCTTTGTAGTCGGATACATCTGCATTGCAATACCCTGCAATCTGGGCTCCATTGCTTTCTGTGCCGGTTGGCATCGCCACCCAAGTTACTTATTTTCCTTGGTTCCACCGCCGTACTGTCATAGCAAAGTTCTAATTGTACTATTCCTCCTCTACGAACAGTCACAGTACGCTGTGCTCTGGGCTACTTTCGTCCTGTCGGCATTCTTCATTGTCTTCTATGCGTTGATAATGACTGCTTGGCTACAGCAATTGAGGTATAACTACACAAATGCATTGAATTACTGTTTATGTAAGTAAGTCCACAAGCTAAATGACTGCATCAATTGTGTATTTTTGTCATTGTCAGATGGAGCATACAAAAAACAAACAAGTATCACACCTATTTTTTCTTTCAAACTCTCTCTGTGTTGAACAAAATGCTGGCTGATGCCTTTGACCCTATTGATCTTACCGGCCACAAGTTTGTCCTGATTCCTCTAACTGTAATCGCTAGCTTTGTGGTCCTCTACCAGTACCAATGGATTCAGAGTGCTCCAACTATTTATGCTGCTATCGTGGCTGCAATGATAGGCTGCATGTATTTCCAATCGGTTTGGTATCAAATGTGCATGAGCCTGCACAATGCTGCTGCACCGTTACACAGGCGCTACATAACCTTCAACTGGAGCAAAGGAAGGCCATATTCATGGAAGAAACTGTACCGTGGGTTACCCGGTCGCCACGCTGGTCCATTTAGTGTCTTTCGTCAAACAAAGCCTCATGCGTTTTTCCACAAGATTTTTGTTTACACGATGAAGGTTCATTTTTATGTGAGGAAGTAGCCTGGTTTCCAATTAATACTACAATTTGGGCAACCATTTCACATACTTGCTTTTACCAAGACTCGCTTAATATCACCCTCAAACCCGAGTGTCAGAAACAAAGGACTTGAAGTACCGTACCGTAGCTAAATGGACTCTTGTGCAGAAAGTTTGTAAGAGGCAACAATTAACTGTCTGTTTATGTGTCTTGTCTGATGTACGAACACTAATGACCAAGGGAAAAGGCTACAGAAAATTGTAGCCCGGTGTACGTAAACCGATGTTAATTTTACATTTAGAATTGACGTCAACATGAAACAAGCAAAGGTATAGTCTATATAAATGAGACCTGATAAGGGACTTTCAATATCATTTATTGGCAGATGGAAATTTATTTTAGCTTGAGCTTGAGTGAACTATTTTCCTTAATTAGTTCTTGTAGTTAGCTCTCAATGTCTGCCACTACACTTTGTATAACTAAAATTTAAGTAGGGGTTAACATAATTACTGAAGTACTTGCACTCACTTAATTTCAATTGTTATAATAATTCGAATTTTAAGCTGAATAAAAGATGCTCCTTAACCTATGAGTTTAAGAGCAAGTAATGGACTTCCCATGGCAACAGAAGCAATCTGAGCATACATGAGTTCAATGCGTGTTAACTGCTGTGATTTTATTCTTACATGTGTTGGTCAAATTTTAAAATAATTCTCACCTTGTCAAATTCAATTCTCTTGTAGTGTCCGATCTAAATGGAATTCAGGATGAGGCATAAAGAAGACAATTAATCGATCCCAAACATTTTGAATGTGAAACACGAAGGTACGAATGCAGAGTTCGTTTTGTAACGGAATAATTACCCTCAAAAGCAGCAAAATTATTGCCGAAGTTTTTGTGCTCTCAAGAATTAATACATAAATTTCAGTTTATAACTCCACATACTATACGACCAAATGCTGAGCTAGTGCGTTGCATTCAAACTTAAACAAATAGTCGGGATAGATGTGTTTTGCATGAATTAGCAGACAATAACTATACACCAACTTGTAAATTTCCTGTATCAAACCTAACAAGTACTTATAAATTACCATATGAGTCCAATCCAATCAGCTGAATCTGATTCCCCGAAACCAGCTGTGGTTCTCATGGTAAGCATTTAATGGAACATTTTAGCTTTTTAGATGAAGAAACTTTTGCACGAAGACGGATGACAAGAACTAAAGGAGCTATCTGATGAGGTTCTTTCTCTTATACATCTTCTTATGTTCTTCCAGTTGGCATTGAAACCCTGTCATGGCAGCAATTTAAACAAAAGTGAAATTGCTATCAATCATGCTGTATTCTGTCAAGAGGTGGCTTGGTGATGACGAGATGAGAATGGAATAGACATTGTGTGTGTAACTCATTTTTCATGACTACAAAAATATTTTTGTTTGCAAACCAAGCAAGAGGCCAATGCAGACCGCATGGATTCAGCGAGTATAGTGAAGCTATATTCAAAGCACTTTCAGACGTTTTTTGCACCGCAATTCGTGGTCCCAGTCCCAGTCTTCAATAAATTTCCCGTGGCACTCCATTGCCACAACTTAGACAATTCAATAAAAAGTAAGTCTGCCATACAACTTGCTGACCACATCGAGTGAATAATTGGTGCTAAAATAGCGATGGTATCAAAACAATCTACCACAAATGATGTCAGAATATCTGTCGGTGGTCAATTGACGAATGGAGTTTCGCTATATAAAATGAAGGTGGAAAACATGAAAGAAGTATCACTAATTCGACATCTTCTGAATCATGGCTTCAACCTACATTATCGTACTTGCTTTGGCTGCCTCGGCGGCATCAAGGGCCCACAACCTAAGCTCCGGTAAGGATAATAATCGTCATTCAAAATACTCAATGAATAACTTCTTAGTCTCCTTAACTGAAAAAGTTTTGAAGCTTTTTAATCCTATTTTTTATGAATAGTATTAGTCGCTGTTGGCCCAGGAAACTTGGACCAATACGGTCCTTACTTTCAGGGTGACATGCGATTCGGTGAAGAGCAGCTGATGCAAGCGAAGTCCGGCATCCTTGGAGACAATTACCGCTGGCCTGGTGCTAAGGTTCCTGTTCAGTTCGACAGAAGATTAAGTAAGTGGTCAATCTCGACTACATCATTCATTATAAAAAGTTCATACTTTGTTTTTTTACTAACTGAAGCCCGCCGCGAGAGAAATACCATCATTACAGGGCTGCAGGATATCATGGAGAAAACTTGCATCCAATTTTATTATCGTCGAAGTTCCGACAAGGACTACGTTAACATTGTCCGCGGAGCATCCGGCTCTGGTAATTGAAATCCCTTAATTAAGTTGAAAATTTATACTAACTTTGAGACTTTAAAGGCTGCTGGTCCTACGTTGGAAAGCAAGGTGGCAAGCAAGACTTGAACTTGCAGTCAGATGGTTGCATCTACAAAGGCATTGCTGCCCACGAAATGATCCATGCCCTTGGTTACTTCCACGAACAGTCCCGACCTGATCGTGACAGTTACGTGAGTATTCAGCTCGAAAACGTCCAGTCCGGTAAAATAATAAAAGTACACAAAACTTGCCTGGCTTGATAAAATATTATCTCCGATTACTTGAATACAAAGGTATGGAGCACAACTTTGACAAGTACGAAGATAACCAAGTCAGCACCTTTGGCGTCGACTACGACTACAAGAGCATCATGCACTACGATCAGAACGCCTTCTCCACCAACGGGCAACCAACTATCGTACCGAAACAGAGTGGAGTTAAAGGGAGTGACATGGGCCAACGTGAGGGCCTTACTGACATGGATGCCCAGAAGCTGAAAAATATGTATGGCTGTTAATTCGTCTTGTAGACGTGGGTTGCCATGTTGCAATATGACGATACTTGAGTAATAAAGCGTAGATTAGTTGCATGCATCAAACTCGATTCTTTAACTATTTTATTTCGAGCATGATCTTTTGGGTAATGCACCACTTGTATCTCCTGGCTTGGAATTGAATACACTAAGGACCTAATGCGATTGCCTCGCAGATCCAAAGTCGCTAGTTTCTTGACTCCGACAAATGAGTCCGCCTTCACGATCTCATCCGATTTGGCCCCATAAACAGTTCAGCCAATAAGGGCAAATAATCGTAATAGTCACCACTACCCCCAAACCCACCATGCCCGTAACCAAAGCAAGTCTGGTTTTCGGTTTTCGTGCCGTAAAATAGCTGAGGAACTCATTCTTTTCGATTCTAAGCTTTTGAAGACAGTGGATTCACACTTGCAGTACAATCTCACCCAAAACCAACTCTTTTATATTCAGAGCATCAAATAATACTTTCGGTTCAATTTTTTGTATGAAACTGTCCCGCACAATGACAATTGCGAGCGATTTCAAAATCCACAATATGTCATGGGTACTTTTGGAAAGGTTATTCGTGTGCAAGTACAATGCAGGCAGCTTCGACTGTTCTTTAAAACTTATACGGTTGATTAGGATGACATGATTGGGAAAAAAATCGATCCGAAACAGCTGGGGGTTACATAGCAGAGATGTAGAGGATCGTATTCAAAGTGTCGATTTAATTGTGCCGGAGATTAAGTCTTGTGATGGAGGGGTTTAAAAATATGGTACAATGAGCAGGTTGGCATTCACACACTTGACGTAAAAAACCTCGCCGTTTCAATCACATCCGTCGGGGCAAACGTCGGCCGTTAGTTCACATAGCACTCCTAATGCTATCACTTACATTACCCGCGATACTTCCAATCATTTTCGTACAAAATCCTCGCATCGAATTTTTCCTATATTCGTCTCTTCAGTCCAACTTTATACTTCTATGTAACTTATCTTGATTCCATTCCATTCAGCAATTAATCTATCTGCAAGAT
>JAQIWI010001843.1:0-14559 GCA_034698825.1 Deuterosminthurus bicinctus
CCCTTTTAACTACCCAAAGTAAATTGCGGGCTTGTTCAAAATATAATTCAAATAAATCAACTCAGCCCAATGGCTATCCAGATGACTACCGCGCGAAGGACGCTCTCTTTGAGGATTATTTGAGTCGGCGCTCTTCAAGTCCCAGTTGACCAACGATGGGAAAAAGCCATTATAGAGACAATTTGGGACTGTAATTATGAAAATAATTCTTCGAGCTGCAAAACGAGCTTCAATTGGCTGCGTCGATTTAATTTTTAATAAAAATATCTAATTTTCAATTAAAATATTCTATTTCAATATTTTTGGCAGCGGCGCTTATCAGAGGCGTACTTTGAACTCCAAAAAGGGCTGGCTCAAAAAAATAAATCCAACTTTCATTTATTGCATTAAATTGCAGTGGTCCCATTCGATAATCTGTAGTTTTCTAGCTTTGATACGTGCAAATAAGTTAATAACAGTTTCAACATCAATCGCAGCTGCTTTGTAAATGTAAGGCAGAGCTTAGCCTTTAAGCCTTTCTTCTGACATGGTTGAACGAAGGTACTTCTTGAGCAATCGGAGAACGGAATAAGTACGTTCAACTGAGGCTGTAGTTATTGGTAGCGAAGTAAACAAGCCTGTGACCACGGAGAGGCAGCTTGCGTCTTGTCGCAAATTTTATATTATTTTTATAATTGACACGAGTCCTCTATTATTATACGCAATAGCTCCTGAATTTTGACGGTCAATCATCGTACAAACTGTTTGATTCTCTCGGAAACAATAAGAAATTCACCTGCTCTTTCAGAGGCGAAAGATGATATTGATTCTTAGCATGACTTGGGAGGTCATTGGATGCATAGTTGTAACCAGAACCAGTCCATGGTTCCGTTTCGAATTTGACAAGTTTCTATAAAGTACCACAATTATAATATGGCTTTTCATTTTCAAAATTTCCAAATTTGATTAAATATGCGGAACCCTGGCCACCTGCTTCTTTAGACCCAAAAAAGTCGCAGAATTTGCAAAAGCCCCCGGAACAATGAGGTCTGCATACAAGCCAGGGATTGTGCTTGAACCAATTATGCTGAAAGCTACGCCTTTCTTGTCCATCGGGTGTCATTGGAAATTTAAAATTCGGGGACGGGCTCCAATGATTTAGAAATATTTGAGCTATTTCTGTGCTTTCATAGCGTATTCCAATCATTCTACCAATATCATTGATGACATGCTTATCTTCAATTGAACAGGCTGCCTGCAATTCATTCCAAGAATTTAAGGTCAGATGGCAGGAAAACTAATAGCTTTACTTTAACTTGTGCTACCTTGAACTTACATCAGTACTTTGAGTCGATTGCCCATTACTTTTCAAATTAGTATCATCTAAGTTATTTGCATGAAGTCTTCACCTTCATCAGTTTTAGAATACCGTTGAAGTTTATTGCTCTTTGAAAAGAAACTTTGGGTGTTACTTTGCTTTTCCTTTTGAGCTTCATGGCCTTTGATCTTCTAGGACATTTTTAAAAACAACCAAAACTGAGAATTATTGTTTTTGAAAGCCTTTAAGTATTATCAGCAGCTACGTTGAAAACTTCAAAGGATTCAAAGTTTCGGGAGTCTTTCTCAATGGCAATTTTATGAGAATGAGGGGCATTGTGAGCTGCAATACTTTAACTGCTATACAGAAATAAGGTTCCAAAGCTGTGTGATAATTACATTAAATTAACTTATAATTAAATCATGAAACTCTATTACATCTAGTGTAAATTTTATTTCGAAAGGGGTGGCTTGAGCCCATTCGAGCCATATGAAAGTACGCCTCTGGCGCTTATGACAATGACGGGAGTTTTATTTGCAAAGGAGTCCGCTGATACAGATTCCTGTCAATATTCTTTTCTGCAGCTACCACTATCTGACAATTATTACAAACGCACAGATCGTAGTGTCGTCAATTTTTTCACCCATATTCGTATCATATGACGTCCTTGACGAACTTGAGTAATTGTGATTTTGTGAGTGAATTGTTTAAAAAAATTAAATAAATCAGACGCATCCTCCCATCCCATTTACTTTACGTGCGGGCCTTACCTGCGAGCAACCACGACGGTTGGCTCTTCTGTGTACTGTTATATTTTCATGTTTTAACCCATTCGCAGATTTAAGAAAAGGACAACAGCTGGGTCTTGAAAAATTGGGTCTGTTCCAAAGAATTGTAGGGCATGTCCTTCGAAAAGCCCTTTGTTTGACAGACCTGAAATTCAAATTAAAATTTAATTCAATCTCACATTATAGTCGACAAGTTGAAGGTAAACAAAGTAATCAAAATCTGTTGGCATATTGGTTAAATTTCTGCTATCTTTTCTGTGTTTGGCTAAAACCTCTTTTGATCGCATAGTGATTTTAATTTGAATAAAATTATAATTTGACTTCAACAGTTCTAATGGCTTGCAAAGGCTTTACAAGTTTCTGTCAGTAAGTCGTTCGCTTTGGATAAGTTGCATGCAAGCAAGAGAATGCGAAAGTTTGATAAAATGGAGAATTTCGGTAAGATTTTGATGACCGCATTGCTTGTGCAGACTTCAGTTTGCGCTTTCATAAATTTTGGCGGATCGCACGAAAACGAAAAGAGGTTGACCAGAACCACAATTGACCTGTTGTCGTCGATGGAAAACTGCACAGTCTTTATTTTTGACTGGGCCTTGGATTCGTTTGCCTCCACGAAGTATTTGCTTTACTACTCAGACTCGATCAGATGTTCCCTCGTTCTTGACAAAGAAACCAATTATTTGACAACAACTTCTAAGATTCCGGGCGATAACAAAAATGGCACACTGAAATCCCAATCGCTCTTGATAAAATAGTACACTGGAAATCGCATTAACTTGTACCCTTCTGAACCTCTATCGAAAACTTTGGACAGTGTAGCGCTTGATGAAAACCTGTACAGAATCTTATTATGGTATGATGTACCATTTAACTACGTTCTGGTCTTCATGAGCAGCAAGGAACTTGAATCTATGGAAAACGTGAGTTCCTTCCCTAAGTTCATTGACATTTCATCAACGGCGGTGTACCTCTTAATATTGGACGAGGATGAGGTAAAGATGATCAACTTTGTTTATGCCCTTCAATCACTTCCCTTCTTGTTCAGAGTTTCAACTTTCAAAGAGTCCTACTTTCTGCGGCTACACCAAACCATTCACAAAGACCTTCAGGGGGCCCCGATTCTGACTAGAGCCGTGTATGTTTATAAAAACCGGTGTAGGCTTGGATTGAGTGAGTACGTTGGCCTTAACTGTGCAATTACTATGGCGTCTGAAAACTTCAACTTTACCAAGGGTAATCCAGAAAAGGTTACACAACGCAGAATTTTCTGCAACCATTTCACCGAAGTTATGGTAGATACGTTCCGAGACCTTTTTGACAAAAGGTCTTCTGAAGTTGATAATAATCACTTAAACGACGACTTTAATTCTTTATTTAAAGATTGGGGTTTTGTTTGCATCAGTAAAGGGTATAAGAAGGGGGTATTAGCCTTCGTGTCAGCTCTTGACGTGTTGACTTGGATCGTCACAGCGATAGCATGTTTGTGCCTATCGATAACCATTGCTGCCATGTCTGCAAATGTTACGTCTTCATTCTGGAGCAAACTGCAATCATCAGCTCCTACTGTCGGCATGTTTCTAATTGAGCGATTCTATGGTTACGGTCAAGTAATTCGTTCAGCTTCCAGGCAGGTTGTGCTGGTGATCACTTTGTGGGCATTTGGAGCGATGTTGCTCGGTATGTGCTACAGTGGAAACATTGTGAGTGAGATGACGACGCCGACTCTCCCATCTTGTCCTCAGGATTTGGAGCAACTTGCCTTGTCACAGTATCCCGTTTTGTCCGATTATCATGTTATTGACATTGATGATAATGGTGAAAGGATCTATGTGCCGTGGTTTAAATGGTACAGTGACCGGCGCTTTCCAAAGGGCACAAACGGAACTTTGGCTAATCTTGTGCACCGAATGGCTTACGCCGGAAAAAATGAAAGTGTCAACTATGATTTGTTCGCATTTGCAGGTACGTCCTATAAAGTAAAGGCCTTCGGAATGTTAAAGGCCATGCAGGATAACAAGCAACATGTTTTACCTGGAGGGAGTTTGTATGCTTCTGATTACCACTTCGTATTTGTCTTCCAGAATAACTGTCTTGCTTTATTACTACGAAAATTTTGGAATACATTGTTTCAATGTGGATTACAAAAGCATTGGAAAGATGTTGAAAATCCTGTTCACTTTCTATATTATTTTAACAAGCTTTTAAAGGATGAGAGCCAATTGCACACGAAATATAGAAGACAATCTTCTCTTGCCAAAATCTGGCGTGACTTTAACCCTTTGATTGAGAGCAAGGCCTCATGGACCTCAACGACGCTAGTGGACTTGAGCCCTGCATTCAAGCTTTTTGGCTTGATCATGTTGTTCTCTCTCTTGGCCTTTTTTATGGAACAATGTCCTTGGCAATCGATTCTCCGTCTGATGCGGAGCACGTCTCAAAATTGTCTGGTTTCTCTACGCCGCGTACAACGCAGTTGTTCCTTGTTTCTCTGTATGGTGCGCTACTGGCTTAGAGTGGTAATTCTGAGAGAGTAAAATCCCAGGGTACATAAACTTTCCCAGTTTCTAGTAAATTCATCGCAGACAAATCATGTAGAATCTCACCAATACTAATCATTTTACTTCTGCAAGTAGTGTGCCATTATTGATTTATTTTTTAGATACAATCTTAAGGATAAGTCTTGACTAATGATAATGTGTCCTAGGGGACATTTTAGAGTACACAATGCAACCACAAAGTATCTTAATAGTATGCCATTTTAAAGAGTATGCTAAAATACGTTTCAAGGCTTTCTTTGCTGCTAAGATGTTTTCTTGCATGGAATCAAGTTCAATCGAGGATCTTCTTCAGCTTCAAAACTCGCGTTTGTTTGAAAATTGTTCGCACACTGTGTGACATTTCGTGTTGTAATAAATATTTGCTTTGCTGTAACATATAAACTTTTTCTTACTCAATGCAAATGCAGGTAAATTATAATACCTCGACAGATCTATCCTATTCGTTTGCTTGTCATGAAAGTGACGCAATTGGGTCTTCTTACTGCTGAAGCTGTTCCTCGTGGTAGGATACGGAAATGACGATAAGATAACGACAGAGTCTGCCACTGATTCTAGAAATACTATAAATCTGAGTTCCCTTTCAATAACCCTTTGTAGTCTTACAGGAGTTGGCCGTTTAAGTATAATAATAATAAGTAACACACATTTATTGTCATAAGTACACATAACGACTGTGAGTGACCTACACTAACCCTGTCTTTAAAACAGCGTTAGAAGGCTAAGATTCTAGCACAGCTTATAGTAATCATCCTATTTCTACTAGCGCATTAGTAATAGCGGATTATACTACATCTTATCTTAAATTTCTTTGAAGGCTCTTCGCTCACTTTTAGACATTTTGTTGTCACAGTTGTGGTTTTTCTATATTATTTGTTTCATTATTATTCTAAACGACCACGACATGTCCTAACCAGAGTGGTGTGAATTTACCACTGGATACAAGATTCTATTGGTCCGTTGCTACTGAGCATCTTTTTACCGTCCACGTCCACAGATCAGTTCAGCCATCCACACACAGACGATAAGCCGAAAAATCCAGTTCCAGAATCGACAGAATCTCCATAGCACCCGGTTGAGGCAAACACAAATGCTGTCCCACTGTGATTGCCTTTCCAACGACTGCAATGAATAATATTCAAATCATCAGTTTTTCTTATCTAATTTCTAAAAGTAACAATTAATATCACACCAAACTGTGGTCCAAGCATTGTTAATGATGAGGATGGTCCATTGAATACTGACTTTTTCAGCAGTATTCGCTTTGTGGCTGTAGATGACACGCGCAGGACTTGGATTCTCCCTTACCAAAGTTGTTACTGCAGCTGGCGGGAGAAGCTTGAGCTTACTCTCTCACCGACTATTGAGAATTACAGCCCAGAGTCACCGTGGCTGGGATGGAAGAAGTAGTAGAAGACTTACTATTGTCATAAAAAAACAGACTTCTGTCAGTGCCTGTCTCTGGCTATACAAACAAACTTTTCAGTGGAAGACTGGAGTGTTTTAGAATTCTGCGTGGGTTTTATGCTTTTGCCAAAGCTCTTTGCAAGCGCTTCAATGTAACTTTGCAGTGCCAGACACGAGCCTCTCCATGTATTATCCTTTCAGTAAAGCATCTCCAGAGTCAGTATCTTAGAGTGTAACTGACTTTCTTGCACGTTAGAAAGCATTAAATTTAAACGTGGTTCTTTATTTGGATGTGATGACGAGCATGTGAAAATCAGATGCATTCTACAGTGCCATTCACTTACGTGCGGGCGTTATCTGCAGGCAACGAAGGCCGGCTCTTACTTGTACTGTTACATTTTGGCGTTTCAGTCCATTTGCAGATTCATGAAAAGAACACCAGAGGCCCGTGTTTAATTGCGAGCAAACTCAGTGAATCCTGGGGCACTTCATTCGAAATCCCTTGGAGACACATTCACAGTAAAATTTAATTCAATCTCAATTTGTAGCCGGGAAGTTAAAGGCAAACATTTTTGCACAAGCATTGTAATCAAAGAGTGCTCACATATTGATTGAATTTCTGTTATCTTTCCCGCGTAAGTCTGAAACCTCTTTTGAACGCACCATAACTACAATTTCGAAAACAATTCAATTCAATTTGAACAGTTCTATCGCCCCGTAAAGTCTTTAGAGGTGTGTGTTAAAAAGCCATCCGGCTGGGATCAGTTGCAAGCAAGAGGATGCGAGAGTTTGACCAAATGGAGAATTCTTTGAAGATTTTGTTGGTTGCTGCTCTTGTTCAGACTACATTTTGCAATTTTATAAAACTTGAGTCGTCGGAAAATAACCACAATAACTTGACCAGAACCACAATTGATGTTTTGTCTTCGCTGGAAAACTGTACTGTCTATATTTTCGACTGGGCCTTAGATTCGTTTGCGTCCACAAAGTACTTGCTCTTCTACTCACAGTTCACCAGATGCGCGCTTGTTCTAGACAAAGAAACGAATTATTTGACAACAACATCTAAGATTTCTCGCGATAACAAAACTGACACGTTCGAACTCCAATCGCTCTTGTTGACAAAGTTAACTAGAAATCGAATAAACTTGTACCCTTCTGAACCATTATCAAAAATTTTGGACAATGTAGCGCGTATTGAAAACGTGTACAGAGTCTTAGTATGGTATAATATACCATTTAACTACGTTCTGGTCTTCGTGAGCAACAAGGAGGTGCACCCAAATCGTTTACTATCTCACCAACACAGATCGTTTTACTTTTGCAAGTGACGTAAGCAAAACAGAGATAGAGCATTAGTGGGAGGTCTGTGTGCCTTATTATGGTGCTGTAAAGAGTTACCACGATAGTACCACAAATCGAAGCTATAGTGGAAACGATAATGAATTTCACCCAGCTGTTGGCGGACCTTGTGAATACCTGAAAGACAAAATAGCGTCTCTGCAGCTCTTCCCATCCGACTAAAGTGTCCACGAGTACGGGTAGATTTCTGTAGCTTTAATTCACACCAATATTATAATTAACTAGCGAGCATGGCGTCCTACGGACGCCTGAATCTCACAAACTCATTCAAGCTTCTACATTCCTCCTAGACCATTGTACCACCATTGCCTGTTATTTTACATCAAGATGGTATATACTCCATTCTTATGACTAACACTGGGTACTCTTATAGCTTATTTGGTATGTTTCCCTGATGTCCTTCTCTCAGACGTCTCATCATGTAATTTGCTCACACTTGGCCCCAGTAATTTCTTGAAAGTTTGTCCCGGTATTTTGCTCAAAGTTCGCCCTGGTTACTCGCTATAACTTGGTTTTAAAGTAACTCCAAATTGACTCCGGTAACTCCAACTTGGCTACAAAAACTCACCCTAACTTTGCAACAGTAAACACTGAAGTATGGGCCCGGTCAGTCACTCTGACAGTTTTCTCTAAAGTCACTTCGATGGGAAGCACTACCTTGAACCCGGGAATTAGCTGTAAAGTCGCCTCAGTAGTAAGGGCTTGCTCAGCTCTGGGAGTAAGCTGTAAATTGTCCCGGTAGTAAGCTCTAAGTTAGCTCCAGTAGTTAGATTTAACGTCGTCCTGATAGCTCAAGAATACGGGTTGTACACACCTTGTGTTCTATTTTGCGCTTCTCCGGAATCATTTTGATACACCAAATGGCCCAGCCCTGCAGTTGCCATGGATTGGTATGTGTTTTTACCGAAATGTGTCAAATGTGATCCATGACTTTCAGTAGGAAATATGATAGGTATACTTGTGCAAAGCATGCGATTATTTTGAGATATCACATGATTTTTAAGGTCAAAAGGGCTAAAAGTGACCACGGACATGTCAACATGTCCCGCTTGGCTGTTTCTAGCGCATTTTTAACGTCAGATTTGAGCTCAGAATGAAATTTTGTCTATAATGATGGGTCACACGACGCCATTACCATCAAAATGTCTGAAAAACCGACAAATTTAAATTTCAACCCTGGCGTCGGAGTCGTTCCAGCCCAAAATCCGGATTCTAGTATAGCAAGTGCCACTCGCCAGTTATTTAGCTTTCGAATGGTATACTTCGCGGGAACATCGGTCATCAACTTTAGAAGAAGATGGCCTGAACACAACTCAAAGTCTCAAAATGCTGAAAAAACTCACTGGTTTTCCATTCAACAAAAATTTAAAAGCTGTTCCAGTCAGAATATTGAAAAACTAAGGACACCTTGCACCCCAGCAACTCTTTGGCTTTCGAATGAGGTACTACACATTGAAATCGGTACAACGGTCTTGGAGGAGATAGAGCGCAATTAAAAAAAGTGAGACGCTGATTATAGAGATGACTAGCGAGCCTGGCGTCCGGACGCCTGAATCTCACAAACTCAGTAAAACTAATACATTACTCCTAGATAATTGTTCCACCATTGCCTATTATTTTACATCAAGATGTAAAGTAACACGTTGTGAAGTCACCTCAGTAGTAAGGTCTTGCTCAGCCCTGGTAGTAAGCTTAACGTGGCACGTTAGCCCCTGTAGTTAGCTATAACGTCGTCCTGGTATTGGTAGTTAGCTCAAACATACGTGCTACACACACATTGTGTTCTATTTTGCGCTTTTTCGGGATCATTTTGATACAGCACATCGCCCAACTCTGCAGTTGCCATCGATTGGCTTGTGTATTTACCGAAGTATGTCAAATATGGTTCATGAAGTGCAGAAGAAAAATGATACGTTTGCTCGCACGAAGCATGCGAGCATTTTGAGATATCACATGACTTTTAAGGTCAAGACGGCCAAAAGTGATCACAGACATGGCAACATGTCCCGCTTGGCTCTTTTAAGCACATTTTAAGCCTTAGATTTGAGCTCGGAGTACAATTTCGAGTAAAATGATGGGTTACACGACCCCATTGGCATGAAAATGTGAAAAAATCGACAAATTCAAGATTTTACCCAGGTTTCGGAGCCGTTCCAACCCGAAATCCGAATTTTTACATATCCAACGCCACTTGGCAGTTATTAAGCTTTCGAATTGTGTACTATTTGTGAAAATCGGTCATCAACTTGAGAAGAAGATGGCGTCGAAACAACTCAAAGTCTCCAAATTATGAAAAAAACACACTCGTTTTCCATGCAACCAAAAATATGAAGCTGTTGAAGTCGAATTATCAAAAAACTAAATCCACCTTGCACCCCGGCAACTCTTTGGCTTTCGAATGAGCTATCCCACATTAAAATCGGTGGAACGGTCTAGGAGGAGATAGAGCGCAACTGAAAAAAGTGAGACGCTGATTATAGAGTTGATGTTTTCAGAGTATTTCAAAAGCAATATTATTAAGTCAACCTCAAGCTCTGTGTCAAGGTGCTGCAAACATTGACCAGTATCATAAATATCATTGATGACCATGCGCACAACATCATAATTTGGGTGGACATGAAGAGTTCCAGTGGCCTTTAATGAAGCTCAACTTGAAGGGAGCCATGATAGAACATTGCAATTAGAATCGACTACACTACTAGTGGAGTGTACATCGCCTCATGCAATTTAGCGAGTTATTCTCACTCTTTGATCGATTTGTTTGCACCTCAATTATTTAGAACAATGATTTATGTTTGTACAGATTTGACGAAGGCAAACGATCGAGCAATAATTATTCGTCGGAATTATTATGACCTGCAAATGGTTCGTAAGTGAGGTTGTTGTGCTTGCAGTTAGACCTGGCCTCTTTCCAAAGGCTGCTCTGGACATTGTCTTTTTCAATAAAATGATAAAGTCTAATTGCAAGCGCCCGTGGGTATTTTCTAGGTATTCAACTTTAAATGGCTTTTACGTAAAGTAACAAGGCACTATTTGATTTGTGCAAAACTCTTTCATAAATAACAGTAAACGCCTGTCACTGCTATTCTAAACTGCACAGTTTTTAATTCAAGCTATCAAGTAGAATTAAAAGTAAATGGTTCTATTGCCCATCAGCTATATGTTGACACGTTCTCATTAAGTTGCGTACAAATTGAAACTCATTCTGCAGTTGAAGGCTGCAGTAAGTCCATCGTTTTATCCTGTATTTTCTGAATAGGCCAAAGCAATAATGCTGACGGTTAAGCAAGCCCGTTGGATTCTCCTCACGCTCCTTCTGGCAAGCAGAACAAATTTGCTACCTTTCGACATCGATTTATCTCGAGGAAATATTAAGATTCAGACGGTCAAATGGCGAAGATCCGTTTGGAAATGCTTAGTAGGGATGTTGGGGGTCAGTTGTTGCCAGTGTTTTGTATTCGGCCTTTGCACCTTTTTTTCTCCTGGACCCGCGCACACAATTTCCAATGCCCTACTGATTATAATGAATTCAGTCGCCTGCTACCTCTGTTTCGTTGGAACGTACTTTTTGCTTGTAAAGAACGTCGAAGTCTATGCTGCAATCTTCAATGAGCTGATTGCGCACAAAGGTACAAAATTTCAAATTTAATTATTATTTGAAAAAATCACTAGAGCTAGTGATCAGTGTGGCCACATGGGATTTAATTTTCGTTTGCAGGTGTAGCCAAATGTGATGCTGGTCTGAGCTTTTATGAAAAATTAGCACTTACTCTGCCCTTGCAAAACATTCTGGGGACGGTGATCGCGTCTGGATTAATGCTAACAAATTCTCAAGTCATGTACTCGATCTTTCCATCCGATACCTTTTGGAGCAAGCCCTGGCTACGCTGGATATCTGTGCCGTACGTGATAATGCACGCAATGTTTAACAATTGTTTCATCACATTCAGTGCTTTCGTTATTCTGGTCTTCCTCCAAAATTGTAACGACTGGCTAGCACAAAGGATTTTTTGGGTCAAGATGTAAGTTTTGCTACTTATTCACTAAATGCAATTATGAAGTACTATGGTGTCATATTCAAACAGGAGTGGGACATTGATATTTTATGATGCTGTAAAATTATACACCGACTGCCGCCAGCTTCAGCTAACCAACCAACTGTTCAATCAAACATTTGCCCAATACATCTTCGCTCTCAAAATCAGTGCAATCACCTGCTGCATATCAATGTTATCCTTTGGAGTTTTCCTCATGCGTAGTGACTTGAGTGCGTTTAGTTACTTGATTATGGGGCTCGGCATCTTTTTCACCTTTCCAGCAATGTTCGACAAAGGATTTTCTATTCCAATGAAACTGGATGCACTTCGAAGGCTCTTGAAAAGCAAGACCAGTGGGCTAGAACGTAAGCAAGTTGCAAGGTTGCTTCGATCGCTGCCCAATTCTGGAATAAAAGTTGGGATTTTTCATCAGCTTGAACGCATGTCCACTCCAAATTTTGGGAAATCCGTGACGATAAGTGTGGTGAGAGTACTGCTTGCTTTGAATAAGCATTGAATATTTTGTATTTCGCTTGGATCACTATGAAGCGAAGGTTGTATCAGAAGCAGACACAGGATATGTTTGTACCTGATTTGGTCAAAATATTTAAGCACATCGAAGTTTTGAAAATATGTATCGTCAAATATGCAGTTTTTATCTTATTTCATACATATGCTTATCTAATTCTACCCAGAAATAACATTTTAATACAGCAACATTAATACACACATTCAATCGCTAGTTTGCACAATTAGCTATTGTCATCTCAGAATTTTCGGAAATAAAACGCCTGCTTTGATCACTCAGGTACTTCTCCAAGCTGAAACTGCGATATACTTTAGCAACTTTGTCCAATTTTACAAGTCAGAATAAAGTCAATGGACAAAGTCTGTCAATTTTCTAGTGTACTATAGAACTTGCAATTCACTCCGAAAGCTCTCATGAGCCATACAGGTGCATGTATTGTGATGGCCAAACCTACCAGGCAATTTACACGAAGCTGGTCTTTGTTTAACGAACTTCGAGTAATGAACCCCAAGGGGATATTTCTCACTGGTGTGAAGTTATTAATGTTTTGGCATTCAGCTCACGAACGCCACAGCAACTGTTTGGATTACATCCTAACAAGGTGTGTCATTGATACCGTAGGAGATAAATTTAAAAGGTTTGGTCCCTGCATTTGTTGACAGTAATAAAAGAATGCACAATTTTGGTGCTTTTGTCAAATTAAATAAGTATGTATGTATTCAATGCCATAACCGTGACTTTATGGTGGTCCCAGCGCTGTTGATGTTTGACAACACTTTCAGAACAGATAAGTTGTCGTGTGCACTACAAGGCTCAAAGAACAAGAAGGTTGTGCCGATTCCATTGAATTTGCTGTCACATTCCGTACCTCCCAACTCCCAAGCATTCTACAGGACTTCTGCGTACCTAAACTAATATTTTATGGAAATGAGTTCATAGAGTATTAGATGTAAAATATTTTTCTTTCACTGCATTGTATATTCTTCCCCCTATAGTTAAGCTTTCATAATCAAATTGTTTTGCATCTGATTTTGAGGAGATTAATACTGATGTAACGAATAAGTTTAGCCAAGATGCTCTGCTCCGCCCGCTACAGAGTCTTACTCGTCACGTACTTAAAGTCTAGAGGTCCCAAGCAAGCGGGGATGAGAATCAATAGCACAAAAACGCCCGATGCAAGAATCGGACAAGGTAGAATTCGGTTTATGTTAAAAGAACCAATTGGGTAGGAGTTTATTCAATGTACTCGATTTAGTTTGAACATACTCAGAGTAATGCGACGGAATTAAATCGTCGTAGTTCTGAAAAAAATCATTCATGTTGAAAGTGTACGTAACACCGGAGGTAAACGTTGTGATGATCAATCAGCATGAGTTCTTGCTATGGACCAATCACGATTTCAACTAGCATATTTTAATCCAAAAATTTAAATTTGAATCTGAAAATTTGAAAACTTGTGCGTGTCTGTGCCAGAGGTAAAAAAATAAATCAAAACTTTCAAGTAATATCTTAACAGTTAAATTGTCAATGTTGAAACCCGTCTTACAGTCGCCTTCAATCTTGACAGCTACATGATAAAGGCGTATTAAGATCCATCTAATGTCTTTCTGGTGCCCCTCCGACTATGAATATGAAGTATCATGGGCTCTAGTTGGCACGTTTGTCAACACACTTTTCCGGGTCAACCCACACTCCTATTCCTCTCAAAGCGACTTTTCTCTCTGTCGACGACTTGCAGCGTTGCTAACAACACTGTGTTTCGTGGCTTTTAGTTTTGACAAACAAGAGCAAAGGTAGCCTGGTAGATAGAACAAAATGGCGAAAAAGAACTCAGGAAACAAGAAAGGGATTAAGAAGGGAGTAGCAAAGCACAAGATCCGGCCCAAAGTTTCCAGTGAAAATCTGTTAGAGTCAGTCATAAGAAACAAGCAGAAAGACCTAATTAAGAAACAGGCCCGTATGTGCTTTGACTTTATGTTTAAGCTCTCTGTGCTATTTCATGTGTCTGGGCATGACTGGAACAATATTGCAAATATTTTTCAAATTATTAGGAAAGGTACTCCCCATTTGACTCACCATCGGGCCGAAGACAACGATCCAAACTCCATTATGAACTTGAAACGACCACTTTGGAATTGCCAGGGAAACAACTAACTCAAGAACTAATATGATGCTCAAGATGGTTAAACCAAATACTGCCCACACGTCCACACCAAAAGGGTCCAGTAAGATGGAAACGGAGCCTGAATTCCGCATCTTCTCAGGTCCGGTGATAAAACCAACTGCGTCAAATTGGTAGGGTCGAGTCAAGTCAATCAGATGTTGCATCTTGTGACAAGGTTCCATTTGACCTACAAGTGCAGCCGAACCGTCCAAAATTCGAGTGGCGTATTCGTCAAATTCACCGTCCCCTGTCATTCCGTTCCCAGGACTCAGCGCAAGTGTTTGGATTTCTGATGTAGCGTTTGCTTTTCTGTGTATCACCCGCCACGCCTCTTCTAAAGCACTTTTTGGCCTCGAGGTACGAGAATTGGCCATAGAAGCGACGTGGAAAATGAGTCATCCAAATGAATCAATTAATCAC
>JAQIWI010001844.1:0-14553 GCA_034698825.1 Deuterosminthurus bicinctus
TTTTTTTCAACAATTACCCCAAGACTCCAGTTTCAGGATTGGTGCCCAACATGTCTGTAGCTCTTCAACTTTTTAAGCTATTCAAGTTTGAAAGTGTAAAGTCTTCACTGGCCCACCTTGTATATTCAAAGACACACATATTCCAACACTTTGAAATAAGACTGTCAATTAGAATTCGTATAGGAAAACATTTCTTTCCGATCGACAACCATGCTTTGAAACTAGACAGAAATATTAATTTTGAGCTCGCAAGTAAAAATTCAATTTCCTCTGAGATTAATTGCAAAAGAAACTCGAAAAAAGTTTAACCTGACTGAGACACTAAAAAAGGACTGTGAGGCCTCGACTTACTAAGCCATTAGATTCTGCAGCAGCGTCTTTAATGACCGGATGTGCAGCATAGCAGATAGTGAACAGCTGCTTGGCCCAGTCTTTGTGACCTGGATATCTTTATTGCACTTGCTTGTTACCTCGTCGGCCACCTTCGGCTCTTCCAGCTCCTCCTTTGATTGCGTCACCTTCAAAATGAAACTTGGGGTAACGTTTGACTGCATTACTGTTTCAATTACAACGAATTGATTCGATTTAATTCATTACCTTTACTTGGTTTTTCCACACGACGGGTTTCACGTCATAAGCCATTGCTGCCTTTTCTCTTTTTGAACTGCGGCTGCTAGGCTGGGTCTTCCCGGAAGGTCCTTGGCCTTCAGAAGTAATGAAGTTTGGCATTGATAATAAGCAAATACATTGTGCTTTGCAAGCTTACTTTAACTGCTCATTTTGATTCGTTTTTGAGGACGGGTGATACGTTCGTTCTGTATGGTTCTATTACTGCGCACGTCCGGTTTAATCCAAAGTTTGTGGAAAAGCAAGCGGGTTCAAGCAGATCGAGTCTGGGAAAAAGTACAGGCAGGCACAGGCCTGATTATTACACTGAAATTCTAAGCAAACATTAAATTAATACAAAAGTAAGGGCTATTTAGTTGCAGGAATAATTGTGGTGAGAAATTTGGGCCGATTTTAAGCAGAATTTTTGTGGCTACGCCAGAGTTCCTTCTGGTAAAATTACAACTCGTGAGGATGAAAGACAAATAAAAAGACATGTTTCTTTAAAATCATACAATTGACTTCAATAACGCGTAGAAAGTCAGCAGCGGTTAGGGGTTAAATTCGTTTTCTATTATGAAGTATTCTATATAAAATAATTCTTATGGAAATCTTCTGTGGGATAAAGATGTAGCCAGCGACGATTGAAATGCACAAGGAAATGCACCAGCCGTCTCAGATCCTTCCACGTCCTCCGTATCCGAAGTACTGAGCGAGCAGTGCTGGGAGCATGAACTTTTTAATCCTCACAGTTTGTTGCCTTTAGCTTACACATATTTTTTAGAACTTTATAACAAGCAAAAATGCCTTATAGCCATGAGACTGTATTTTATTGATCAACCTGATAAATATTCAGAGCTTGACTAGGCCCGCGCTTGGTGGGAGCTACATGACTTCGTTAGGCAGTTTTAAACAGGACGCCTGCCTTTCCCAAGGCCTCTGAATCACCGAATATGAATCTCACTTTCATGATAATGATGACACTCGAATATAAAAACAAAAAAGTTGATTGATAATTTTTTCTGGGCTCTTTGCTTACAAATAATACAAGGACAATGTCAAAACAGGATGCGCTAATGTTACTGAGATGTAATCCTCGTGGAAGTCTTTTCAATACGGATTAACTTTTTCTTACAGGGAAAACAAAATTTGGATTATGTGAGTTACATTGTGCCATTATTTTCATCAACGTGGAAATGTGACTAACTGAGTTGGATGTGCCACAGGAGAATGGATGCTTCCATCATATTTCGCATGGTGAAAGGAAATTTCAGTAAGCTGTTGAGCAGTCAGGCATGAAGTATAATGGGGGTGACCATGTAGCATAATTTAATCCGGAAATCACACGTGACGCCAGTAGCTTCTCATTTTTTTCACAACCGTTACAGCTTATTGAAATCGTGAACTTGAATGAACATGAAGTGAAAGCGTGTCTTGAATTCGGAATTGCAATAAGATTGCAAAAACTAACACTCATAAACTAACACTGAGCATTGCATAATATTTGCAATGCTCAGTATGACCGCTTGCATGCTGACTGCAAATAAGAAAAAAAAATAATGATATGATATGATTGGATTTAAATCGATCGTCTTGATCACAATTCATTACTGAATAAGTGAGGCGGCAGCATGAGTGTAATAAGAATTCGTGTAATAAGAGTTTGGTAAGTTGTTTGAGGAGCTGCCATTTTTCAAAATCAATAGTCAATTTTAGTTATTTTGGCTGTTGCGTTGATTCAAGAAGCTATAAATTGTATTCCAAATTTCCTATTTCAATGCACTTGTAGGAAATAAAGTATTTCAAATTCCACCTTTCAATCCAATAGCTTTGTTCATAGTATCCCTCATGCGTTGCTATAACGTCCCGTTCCCTTACTTTTGATAAACAAATAACTTGATCGGACTCATACTTTATGTTTCACTTCATACTTCATGTGCGCTTCTCTTCCTCTTCATTTGCACATCGCTTGCCTCTGCGCAAAGTATGAACGCGCGCCAAAAGTTCAACTGGTTCAACTCTTGAGGGAAGGGAAAATGAGGTGAGTATGAACCGCAAGTAAGTGAAGAGGGAAGGACGAAGGAAGTGAAATTGAACCTCGCGCGAATTTATTCGCGAAAAGCAAAGTAAGAATGCGCGGAAAGAGGAAGTGATACGGAAAGTCACATGATCTTTGAATGAATTGAGAGGGAAGGGACAGTATGAATAAAGCTAATAGCATGAAAATTTGCTATTCACAGATGACGTTGGCCTAAGGGGCCATTCAACAATTACGTCATCAAAGATATGGGTCCCTTTGTGCACATAAATATGACAAACTATGACATCATGTATGGGTCATCTTGTGATAAAATGACGTCATGTACCTGCCACTGCTCTCTACATGCGTATTTACAAAATGGTGTTCTGTGGGAGAATACCCGAGTCATTTTTTAATGAACTTAAAAATAATTAAGAAGCCCAGCACCAACTCACCTCAACTGTAACTTGTAATCTGTAACATTCAAAGCTCACGGTTTCGTTGCGGTTCAAATTGTGAGGAATTTTTATACTGGTAATGGTAGAAAACACTTTTTCATGGTAAAACCAAGTGGCCATAGAAAACTGCTGACGAGGATTAAGAGGTGCATGGGTCATCGTATGGTATTATGACAACGACAGTCTGAGTGGGTCAAAAAATCCCAAAATTTTGGGTGACGATATTGTTGAACCCCTAAAGCTGAAGGGCTCTTATGTCATGCCATTCAATAAAGCAGGTCATATAATCAAATTGTTTGTAAATGCGGCGAATTATTATTTATTGAAATCATTAGCATTTTGCAAGTTCAATTTTAAACTTATCTCAGAGGTGAAAATTTACAAATTTTGAGACACATTTTTGTTTAAATTGCCACAGTGTATGCAGCCCAGCCAACGATTTTTGGTAAATGTAGTTTTTTTTCGATTATTCTGGTTACTCTGTCATCATCCTCAACTTCCACAAAGGAATCAAAAGCTTCTGTCAGAAGTCTTGTTCATCATATAGCTCCATGACAGTCAAAATAATACCAACATTACATTCAGCACGTTCATTTCATACATTTGTAAAGTATAGTGCTCGGCAATGAGACTTTCATGCTTCCTAAATACGACCTTCATATCAAAGTATATTCAACCAGTTAAGTGTTCAAGGATTCATTGATGAAACTTTTTAGCATGAAATCAGTACACTGCACTGCACTGCACTGAACTGCTTCAAATCCTAATGAAATTGCTTATGTCAACAGCACAATCAGTTCTGCTCTACTACCTCTCAGCAACCGAGGTCAGTGTCAGTGGCATTTCAGATGAGATGCATTGAATTGGGAAGCAGGCACAGCTTGCCCTTGCAAGGACTTCATACACACAAACATATGGGACCCTTGGACAGTTGCCTTACAGCAAATAAATAAAAAAAAATGCTGGAATGTTCTAAAAAGCTGTTTGTGTACAAAGTGTATAAAAAGTTAATCCCCGCGGGAGACGAGCTTCAGATTGACGAATGCGTTCGCTTGTTATGACACGATGGCAATGTGAGATGTAACAGTACAACGGCGTGATGTGATCTTCCAACGATGTAGAATTTGTACTGATTACTGATCACACACATCAGCTCTCGCGTAGCAAACGTTGTTGTTGTCATTGTGTACCTCCAAAACAAATTAAAAGTGCCCTGAAGGTTTCTGTTTACGGCTGAAATTTCCCAAGAAATGACATTTTAAAATCCATGCAAAGAATTGTACGTGTACGTAATGTGGGTTCCTTGCTATAGCAGCTCCATTAACTTATTCTCAGTCCCACGAGTATAACTCAGGAAAAGCTTGTTCAATCTTTGCATTCGCCGCTTTAAGCTTCGGGACTTTCCCACAGGGCAGTTTAACTACATTCAGCTGTCATGAGAAAAACAAGTTCTGCAGAAGGGAAAACCACACGACCATTATAAGAACTCCTCCTCCAACAACTTGCTCTGTCTTCACCTTAAAGCAACAAACACACAACATTGGTTGTCACTTGAGCTCTGTCCAAGAAGCATTCAAAAATAACATCGTTATGGTGTCAAACGTTGCAGAAATTTCATGCTTGTTTTATGTGGTTCGTTATAAGAGCCCCCATTTACCGAATAGTAATAAAAATTACAACTTGCCATCTGAATACATTAGAAAGAGAAGTGCTAGCATATTTTACTTATTTTTAAAGCCAAGTGGCCCTTTAAAAGAGCCCTTAAATAAAGCACTTGTGTTCAAGACACAAGTGCTCTCAATAAGCCCAGTCTTCAAGAGGTTTTGTCATTAAATTCTCAGGGCCCACAATTGACAAAGCTGTAACTAATTTAAAATATTAGGGCATTATTTAATTTATTAGAGCAAGTCATGCATGCAGATCTAGTGTGGCACATTCGTAAAGCCAACAAATCACCCGGCAAGCTTAAGCCCAGATTTTTCACGGACAAGATGGCAAAGTTTGCATTATTGTATGTATCTTCTCAAGACCCCGTAATGTACCAAGAAGTAATCTTTAAAGCTTAGGGCCGTCGTTAGCATCTCTGAGGACAGGTTGAGTTGCATGGATCTCTGTAAGACCCCAAAACTTGCCGAGCCGAAGTGCATAAAAGATCTTGAAGTCTAAATTACTTAATGTGAGAGCTACAGATCCATGCTTGCATTCTGTGGCTTTCTGAAAGAGTCCTTTGTTAAGCCATTGTTAGCTAACTTAGCGCCAAAAGTGCGAGCTTGCACCCTTTAACTATCTCGTTTAAGCTGCCCACGATTCAACATGCATCATTCTTACTCCTCAAACACAAAATTTTAAGGTCTCTGATTGTAATGTATGAGTGAGGAAGTCATGCTTGCCCCATGTGGCTCTTCTTAGCATCCCACAACTAGCGGTGCTGTAATCTCAAAGCTAGCTTATCTGAGGACAGAAGTGCAATGCATTGTTTGTGTCATGTGGCTCTTTAAAAGATGCCTTTTTATTGATCCTGACACAATAAATGTAAAATCTTCAGGCTTGCTTCCATTATATTTTGCACGATGGAAGCAAAGTTTAATAAGCTTGTTGGCAGTCAAGCATGGAGTCTGTTGGGGGTTCACTTCTTGTTAAATTTAATCCGGAAGTCACATGTGACGTCAACGGCTTCTCGTTGTACTCTGTAAGAACCTTATTGACGCTGATTTAAATCCTGAATTATAAAAGGACATTAAGTGGAAGCGTAAAAGGAATTTAGACTTGAAATTTGATTGCAATAACCAACATTCCATTTGAAATATATTCTGATTCTCCTTGATTGGAATAGGAGACTGAACCATTATGAATGTAACTCAAAGGACGTACAGGGTGGGGCGAGCAATTATGGCCCGGAGAAGGACAAAGTAAATCCTTGAGATTGCCTTGCCTTGTAGCTTCAATAGAATCATCATCATCGTTACCAGGATTTGGAATAAGACTGGACCCACGCATTTGTATCAATGCAATGCAAATAGCTACAATGAACATGTCCAATTTAGCTATTTGCATATATATGCTATTCATGAACAGTTGAACATGTTTACTTCTACCGTGGCAATTTAAAGCCAAAGGTGGCATTTTACAAGTTCTCAAATTCAAGCCTCAGGTACTTTTAACAAGCCCCAGTGCAATACAATTCTAAGTTTCTGAAACTGATTTTCATCGGACTGGTGCATTGCATTGGCACTGCAAGCTAGACCTTTGTATGGGTCCTTGGAATTTTCGGATTAAAGTGTCTGGGTACCGGGCTGGGTCTCGGAGTTGGTCCAAAAATTCGACGACCCAAACTAAGTGGGGTGAAGATGGGTTTTCTGAACATCCAGACCCAAACCTCAGGTCTTCAAACGGATCTGGGTGCGGGTCCTTTACCATCCAATCCATTACAACGTGTCACTATTTTTACCTTCGTGGAAATGCAACTGACTGAGACGGATGTGCCACACGAGGATTGATGCTTCCATCATATTTTGATGGTGGAAGGAAAGTTCATTAAGTTGCTGGGCAGCCAGGCATGGAGTCTAAAGGAGGTAATCATTAAATAAATGTTAATCCGGAAGTCACACGTGACGCCAGCAGCTTGTCATTTTATTTTATTTTACAATCTCAACAGCTGATTGGAACCCTAAACTGAAATCGACATGAAGTGGAAACGTTACAGAAATTCGGAATGCTAGTAATTCCAAAAACTAACTTTCCTTTCGAATAAATTGCCATGTTTGGTGGCCACTTGTATGCTGACAGGATAAAAATAACAAAAGCATCTAAATTGATCGTCTTTATCACAGTTATTCAGGGCCTTACCCTCATGGATATAGTAAGACGCACTGACAGGGCTATTAGGGAATGGACAGGGAGGAAAAATGTAAAGAAAACAAGAAAAAGCACACAGTTGGTATTTTGTTACCAAATAGCTTCAGTAGAGACAGCTTGATCATTATTAACCTCATCATAACTGAGTCCACGCATTTAGGGTAATACATTGAATATTTCTTGGGTGTGTTAATCAATGAATGTGTTAAGCTATAGATTCATAGTGTAAGTCATGGCAACAAACTGCAAGCTCATGTGCAGGATATTTTGAACGCACTCATTTATATCAACCTTTTGCACCGTGTTAAATGCTTTCAGTGTTTAGCCTTAAAGAATATTGCTAATTTAAGTATGTTTGGCTCTGAGCAAGCTTCAGGTGGGCATAATTTTGCGCTTTTACATCCCACGAGAAGTAAATAAAATTGCATTGAATGTTCGGCATCTCGTACGTTTGTTAAGTATGTCTAGGGGAGGTAGAAGTCCGTACACTGTTATCTCGTGCTTATTATGACTTCCACCTTGTATTCATTTACTAGTGATTAATGTCCGAAGGTTCTATCTCAGGCTCTCATTAGCTCTGAGCTTAAGACTTGGTACAGCTGGACCACGTTATCAGACTTTCTCTCTCACGGTGAGACTCTTCCACAGGGCAGCTCTGGAACCCTGACCTGTACTTACAAAGTTTATTTTCACAGAAAACTTAGAGATTCTTCACCATTAAAGTTCCTTCTCACAAGGCAACTTTATAAGACAAGATGCAATGACACTTTCCTGAAGATGCAGGCACTAGAAAAGTGTCGTATGACTCTGAAATAAACTGCGTAACACAAAGACAAGACTTGTGTTCCACTTCGGTTAAGGACACCGAGTGTTGCTTTCTTTATTTCCTTCCACTGAAACTAAAGCAAAGAACTAATAATTAAACAACAACAACTGCTTACGCAGCACATCCATACACACACAAATGAACACAACATTCACACGGTGTTTACACTTACACAATATTAGCACTCTGAACTCTCACAGTTGCAAAGTGCTGATACAACACATTCATTAATATTGGATGTTTACATTCACACCCTTCTTAAACTTACAATATTAAGGAAAAAGGGGCTTCCAAATAAACCCAAAACCCTTAATGCTACTAACCGCATGCAAGCGGTATAGTACTACTTAAGACTACAAAGACCTGCCGCCAATCAGCCCAATAAAACTTACAGGGCGGCACTATACTAAGTAGCCTTAATCCACTAAACCCTTTGTAACCTAATCTTCTTCACACTTGAAGAGAGCGAGCGTTGCAGGGGTCGACGGGTCCTTTCAATTTCACTCAACCCGGACTATACAGATGATGTATTTGTTGTAACTCATATACAAACACAAACCCATAGTAATGTGGTCGAGCAGACCGGTTTGAGTGCCTTCGCTTGGAACTCAACTGAAATAAGTCGACCCGACTGTTACTCATCATACATCAACGTATCTCTATTTTTATCCTCTTCAGTGTCGACAGAGATGTCACTTGAAGGTATAAATAAATATTTACATGTAGTTCGAACAACTAACCTCTCAGAAATAACGAAGGGACGCTTCTCTCGAGGAGTGAAATATGACTCAGGCACCTTATCACATTTGGTACACAACTTCTCATGTAATTAATCAAGCTCTCTGACAATAATCCAATGACTTTGACAATATAAACAGTGAAATGTTCTGGATGGTCGCTCATGGCCATCATGATTCAGGTAAGAACTCATTTCTTCCTGAGTGAATTGTCATAGCATCTTTCTTCATGCCATTGCATTCTACAGCTAGTGACACATGCACGGAGACAATATGCACACCGATGGGTATTGCCTGGACAACTAGGCATGAGGGTTGTGTGATCAGTAGTTGGGAGGTTGCATTTACCACACTTGGTTGTGGATGCTCTTATCTTCCTAAGGATCTCATCTCCTTCATCACCCATTGTAGAATTGAACTCTCTTAATTATCTTGTATAGGTGTACTCTTGTAAGGACACTTCTCCTTGTGAAAGTCTCTTCTATCACCACTTGGAAATCCTTTGTGACAGTAATTACACAAGTATAGGTTGATTGGACACATTGGCATATGTTTATGGATACTCATAACCTTATAACCACATTTGCCACATCTCTTACTTCTTTTGGGGTGATAAGAGCAAAATTCCTTATGAATATTTGCATTTTCTTCATCAATGAATGCTCTTTGACAATATGGACAGTGAAACTGTTTTGATGAATCAATCTCACTTTAATCGCAACTCATTTTTCTTATAAATTACTTCCTTTTCTTTAAGAGGTTGCCTTCCAGTTGTCTTGGACGAGAGCATTCTCTTAGATGTTCAACCATTTTATCTACAAGCATTCCACAACGTACGCAGGTCTTGAATTCACAATTTTAACTTGGTGATTTCTCTGTATCATGATTCTTATTTCAACTATTTGGGTTGCCACAGGCACTTAAATAGTTTCCAGATCCAGGTGAATTCATTATCCTTCAATTTTCAAGAAGATGAGGAATCCTTTCCATTACAAGTGGCTTTGCCTAATGCAAATTCACTCGGGATTGCGATAGCACCTCAGCGTACATCGGACTCAAAGTCGCTATAGATCGCTCTGGCTTAGTGTACCTTGTACTCACTAACGAGAGAGGAGACTGAGTGTCTCGGAGAACAGCTGATGATGGAGTGATGGTCTTATTGACTTGACTCCTTCTTAAATCCTCTGGTTCCGAGTCTTCTATTGACTCATCATCTCAGCAGGATGTGGTCTGACGTCGGCCGGAGGGGACGAGGTGGACTATCAGCGTCAGCATGAACTGGATTGGCGCTGGTCGTAGTCTGGCTCTTCACACGTTTCCTTGGCGTGTCTCCCGTTCGCTGTTTTCGTCTCTTATTACACATATTTCTCACATACTTATGACAGCATTGTTTTTATCAAATGTAGCTAATCTTTTAGTAGGTGAGACTGCAGAGTATCATAAAAATAATTTGTAACACTGTAATATGATCTCTGACTAATTCTGCTGACTTTCTCTGGAGATCAGTCAGGTCAACTGCTGATGGCATTCTCATTGTCTTCGGCTTCTTCACAATGCCTTCCAGTAAAGTGGATGAAAAACGCGTTGTAGTTGGAGTCCTTGTTTGTAGGTCGAATAGGAGGCCACTTCTTTCTTACACCAGGTATCCAACTCATCAAGGATTTTAGTTGTTTCTGACTCTCGTTCCTTGAGTCCTTCTACTTCTCTCAGTAGGTCACGCGTCGTGACAGCAGGACGACGAACGATGCTTGCGCTTCTTCTTCTTATCCTTATCGCCTCAACTGCGACTACGGTTGGATTCTTTCTTCGTACCAGACTCGCTATCAGGCGGCGTTTCATTTCTTCCTTTGGCCTTAGTTCATATTGGTCCTTGCGGGAAGTCCGTACAGACGGTGACATTCGCGCACCACTGAACGTTGCGTTGTTGTAATAGCCGGATTCTCTGGGTCACAGAACTGGGCAGCACATGCTAACTGGGAAGTCGACGGAGCATTTCTCGTTAAAGAGGCAGTTGAAGGAGTCCTTGATGACGGTCTTGATGAAAGTCCTGGTGAAGGAACTCCTTTCCTAGATATTTTAGCTCTAGGCTAGAGCTTTCATTTGCTCAGGTACCGGCGGCTCAGTCGATTTAATCTCATTATTATTTCCACTCCTTTCACTTTTACTCCCTCCTTGAGTATAACTATTGCTGGGTACAGCTCTGCAAGCTTTCAAGAATTCACTAGCTCCTCTAGTTCACGTATTGCTATTGTTTCTAAGTAACATCCCCTACAACTCCAGCATAAGTTTACCAATCACGGACGCATATACAAAAGCAGCATTCAAAACCCCAAGTAAAGTACATGACCTCACAGATAACGTGGCATGAGATGAAACTCTTCCAGCTCAGCCCAACCTCATATATGCACAGCGAATTTTCAGCCATCGCAAGACTTTGTTCCAGCTAAAGCTCGATCGGAGAAGCACATAAGATGTAGTCAACCAGGACAGTTGTGCAGAGAGATACAAATGAGAGACCATACATGCAATTCAAGCTTATATGACTTCTCATCATGGAATATTAGAAACGTACCGTGAGACTCTGCAGCTTTCTCAGAGCTTGCTACGTCACATTTACTCCTTCCTTGTTACCCCTTTGGTCCCCCCGTCACGTCATAATGGCTATGAGCAAAACGTAAGCTACATGAACTGAACTTGTTGAATAACCACCTCACTCCACGGCAGCAGGTACTCAAGAGCATGAGTAAAGGCGTCACAGTACGGAATAGACAATCAGTCAGTCAACATCGTTGGTTTCTGTTCTCAATTAGCAGAAGCCGAGCTCAGTTTCCCAACCTGAATCATATTCAGTCAGGGAAACAGAGCTGGGCACCTTCATGTAAACCTCACCCGTTTATGTATCTGACGATCAGTATTGCACACTAGGAGAGATTACAGGATCAATCTGAAAACCCATGGACTGTATTATTGTTACAAATCCAGCTTTTTATAGCAGTAATGAAGGTACGTGTTTATTTCTTTGTATTCAAATCCCATTTAACAATAAAAGTCTGAATTGCTGTAAATTGGAAAAAAGTTTCAGTGAGACACGTGTAAATGGGTACGGTTCAGGGTGGGTAATGTGTAATTTGTGCGAAGAAAAATTTACGTGGGCGCGTGGTGGCCACTTATTCTGTGTGCCCACAAAGTGGGTCTTTGTACGGGTATGATTACATGCTTATGAAGCTTGTACTAGTTTACCCAAGTAATATCAATTCAGACAATAGATTGTGGCAAAAAGCTGCTTGAAAAAGCAACTTTTACCCGTCTGAAATTCGTGTCAGCCATTGCAGCTTGAAAATGGCGTTCTTCTGCGAACAGCCATTTAGCTTTTGTTTACATTATTATGCAATTTTGGAGTTAAAACCGCGCAAAAGGGATCTACTTTCGGTTAAATTCTTGTGAATTTTTCTGAAAATGTTTGCTCAAAGCTATTGGCAAAAAATCATCTGTGCAGAAACGTAGCACTTAAACAGCATTTAGCTAGTTTAACTTCACAGCTGAACGGTGTATGAATTCTTCAAAATGTGATTTCGAATTTTTTGCATTTTGACCAAACGCGGATCGGTACATTCTTGATATCAAATTTATGTTTGAAACTATTTTTAGGCTTTGGAACAGCTGTGGGACGATATGTTGCAACCAAAAAATTGTAAGCTCCTGCCAAGTTGAGTGCAGCTGGATTGATTGGAATCCTAGGAAAACATCTTATCGAAAATTGGGGCGAACGAAGTCGCCAAATACTACAACAAAAATTCAGATTAATATAAAAAAAGTCTCCAGGGGGCAAATCCTGCCATCCTCACTGAAATTATTTTGAACAGCACCTAATGGTGGTCCAACACATGGCATGCATCTACCAAGCCATGAACAACTTATAAGTTTACAATCTTTGAGCCGAATATGAGCCTTCTTGGATTTGTTATTCAAGTGTCTTGTATCTCCAGGTTATGTTCTGATTTGAAATATTTATCTTACCATTAGGTATCTGTTTCTGTTTCTTGAAGAGCTCTTGAACAGTTTTCAAGTTGCCGAGGGATTCTTGATGTTTCCAACCATTGACGTGATTAACCTCATTGTGGCAGCCACAAAGACGGCTATTATTTTGTGTAATCTAAAAATCAAGCTTTGTACGAATAACATCGTACCCATTGAACGTCGTTTGTTTCTAGTCACCCGTCCAACTTCACATTCTTGTGTCCAACTTCACATGTCGCCAAGTCATTGATATAACCCGTGAAAACTTATGCTTTTACACACAATTTGCTCGTGTAAATTTTTATTGGCAGGTGCAAACTTATGTTTCTCTCCTGACAAGGGATGCCTCAATGGACCCTTGAAAATAAACTTGTCCATTGCGGAGTTATCTACAGTTGGCTTTTTATTGGCATTCTGGTCATTGCTGAGCAGATTCGGTAGCATCCGCATTAAATAAGTCTGCGGCCCTAAGCCGATAAGATTCAATTGGTCATCACTACTGGCGTTCTGGCAAGTAGAGAGCAGATTCAACCGCAACTCCACTAAATACTTCAATGGTCCATTGGAGGTTTCTGGCAGTCTCAATTGAACCTGGTTTGTAATACTCATGCCACTCAAGGAAAATCAGTGGCCCTATAAAGCCACCATGTTTTCATCTCGTGTGAATTCAATTTAAATAATCATTTCTCTGCTATAAACTTTTAAATTCTGCACCGAAAAATTTGGAGAGTTGCAAACATATTCCTTTTCTCAAATAAATCGTAAACTGACCAAAACCTTAAAACACAACAATCGCAGGCTTTGGCTTATCTTTCCAAGCACCCATCCCTGAAGTCACCCGCAAATTTCAAAGTCCATGTACCTAATGCCAGTTGGTTTGAGACTTCGGAGCTATCCATAAGTCTCTACAGGCTTGGTTGCTCCAGTGACTCCACAGCAAAAAAGCAAAGCAGCACTCTTAACTTTTATTGTACGAGATCCTAAAAGATATTGTTTTGTATTTTTAATGGGATTTAATACATTTGGTGTTGTTTTTAATGTAAGCGAACCCGAAAGGAATTTTATTGGCCCTTTCCTCTCGGATTGAATGCATTTGCTGTAATTTGTTGATTCAATGTATTTATTTTTCACACATTTGTCCGAATATATTTACTAAATAAATTTTGGAGCCTATTAATTGTAAGGGAATTAAGCTGCGCAGGATGGTGGGATAATTAATATGGGTGTATTATATTAAAAAACATGCTGGAAAGTCATAGGCATTGAAACGGCTTGTGCCACATTTCCATCAACTTCCCACAAAAGGGTCATAATTAGTCCATGAGCTGTTGTTGCAACTGGCGGGCCAGCCAAAGTCCGCTTCTGTCTAGGCAGACTTAAGGTTGCCAGCAGCGCAAGACCATGAAAGGCCGGGTGGTCAAAACCAATCCCGTACCAGCAAAGTTTGTCAGATCTAGTTGGAAGCTTGCCCGAAAATTTTGTGTTTAATGTGCTGAAATCACTGCTCCCAAGACCAAGCGAGTGCGAGTTTTACACAGGACAGCTTTTTTTTCTAATGCATCTCCGCCAGTGATTAATAATCTTAATTTAATGAAGATGATGACACTCGAATAAAAAAACCTTACATTCAATTGAGAATTCTTTCAAGGCTTGCAGCTAGTAAGAAATACAATTATTTAAATCTTGTGAGTTACAATGCAATGTCTGATTATTTTTATTATTGCATTGTAGAAATGTGACTGCGACTTATGTATCATACGAGGCTGGATGCTTCCAACATATTTGAATGCTGAAAGGAAAGTTTAGTAAGCTGTTGGGCAGTCAGGTATGCAGTCTGCAGAGGGTAATTATGTATGAAGTACAGGGTGCGCCAGCGAAGACTTTTTTCGAGCGAAGAATTTCACCAGGAGTTTTCGAAATTTTGGATCGCCTCTTGAGGTCACCTTTTGATTACAGTAACATGTTCTCTGAACTCTCAGCTTTCGAATGGTGTGCTTCACAAGTCTCTGCGGTCATTATTTTGGAAGATACAGG
>JAQIWI010001845.1:0-14549 GCA_034698825.1 Deuterosminthurus bicinctus
TGTGTGTCTGAACGTGAGCTTTAAGCAGGCTCAATTTACTAAATCTGGAACAGCAAAACGAGCACACATGTTTTCCTAAATCTTCTTTCTTGTGAGTAACTACGTGACGGTCAAATTGTTGACGGAACTTTGTCTGGAAACTACAGTCTGTGAAGCTGCATTGTAATTTATTTATCGCAACATGTGGTCTAAGGTGAGATATTCCTGTCCCAACCACAGTGACAGGTGACTGTAAGCCTTGATGAACACGAGAGGTGTGCTTGAGCAAACTGTTTTTGTATCTTGTACTAAAGCAACAGGACTCATCAGGGCATGTCAATATTGGTAGCGCGTGTTTCCGGAAATGCGCTTTGAGTAGGACGACGCTGCCACATCTGAAATTACATCCGGGCTCAGTGCAAACTACTTGACTCGTTCTGTGTTTGCTATCAAAATGCTTATCGAGGTCACATCTTTGGTGGCTAGCAAAGCCACAGTTTGGAGCTTGACATTGAAAGCGTTTAACCTTTGTGTGCCTAAGTTCATGTAGTCTCAAACTGTAGCTGTATTTTGATCGGAAATCACAAACTGAGCACTTCCATGGTTTTTCGTTGCTATGAACTCTGAGGACGTGGTTTTTTAAAATCACTTTTGAACTTGGAGGTGTGATTGCATCCAGAAACCGTGCAATCAAAAGGCTTGTCATTGCTGTGGGTTCTCAAGTGCTGTCTAATGTTTCCACTTGTTTTGGCCTTAAAGCTGCATCCGTCTGAGGGACATTGAAAGTGCCGTCTATCACTGTGAGCATGATTGGCATGCGTTGATAAAGAAGATTTGTATTTTGCCCTGTAGCCACAGCCGGTTATGTGGCAAGAAAACGGAAGCTCAGCAGAATGTTTTCGCACGTGAATTTCCAAAGTGGCTTTGCTACAGCATTTGTAATCGCACACTGTACAATGATGATTCTTATTTCTGCTTTGTTGAATGCCATCATGAACAACTTTCTTGTGTCTCTTCAAGCTGCTTTTCAGCCCGAATACTTCAGAGCAAATTAGACACTTGTAAGGTTTTTCCTTGGTGTGGGTAACCATGTGGACATCCAGTCCCGATGAATGACTGAAAGTTTTTCTGCACAAAGCACACTTAAACATATTGCTGCTTTCAGTAAATTAATATTGTTGTAAATACTCGGGCTTGATGTAACTGCACTTGAAAGGGACACAAACGCTATTAGAACGCACTATCTTGAAATTTCACTTGATAGATGTTGTGAGCTGAAAACAAACAAATGGTCAAAGATAAGTAGACGACAGAAACATGGAAGTAATGCATTTTGATTATGATTACATAAATGATAGCAAAACTATGGCTTGAATTGATAGTCCAAATCCCACCTCGCCGCGTAATTTCGGGTCTCAGTAATTTAATGGACGTGATGGATGCGATGGATGATGGATTTTCGTCCATCAAAATGCATGATGGACGCGTCACTATTATGATGGACATGATGGATGATGGACGCAGATTTTCATGATTGAGATTCGAATGTTATTGGCGGACATCAATGGTGTAAATTGCGATAAAATGACACGAAAGTTCCACGTTTGCTAGCCTGACAATGTACCTTCCCCAGCGGCCATACGCAAATTCAAATGATATTGGGGGAAATTGAGGTACGAACCCAGTATGTATTGTAAGTGAAGCCGTTCGGCTAGATGATCATTGAAAGTTTGCGTATATTTGCATTATACTATTTAAATGGAAAGTTTATTTCTATCTATATAATACTGTCGTACTACAACAAAAAGTATCCGTCCTCCTGATGTTCAATAAATCACTTACCCCATAAATATAGAGGTTATTTTCCACGGTTCATAATCCATCTGACATTTGTATTTTAGAATAAATTTTAATTATTTGAGTAGGGCAAGAATCGCACCCATTTGCCCTCCACCGTATTGTCCTAGCACTGAAGTGCCTTGCACTGATTTGCCTCACACCGAAGTACATTGCATTGCACTGATTTGCCTCGCACTGATCTGCTCTCCATCCCATTACATAGCCCTGATGTGCCTTGTACTGATTCTCCTACCACTCGAGTGCCTTTGCATCCATACAGCCTTCACCAAATTGCATAGCACTGATGCTCCTTCTACTAAAATGACTTTGCACTGAAGCTCCCTTAACTTTAGTCACGATGATCCCTCCAATTAAGTGACACAGCACTGAAAATACATTTGTTATTTCGATCGAATTCCATTGCATCCTATCATTTGTAGGCTGGCATTGATTGTGCTTCTTCTATGATTCAGGGGTCGCATATAACCTAATAGACTGATACAGAATGTGCTCATATTATCAGAGAAAGCTTCACACGTATTAAAGTCTCCTTTTTGTTCTGAATTGACTGAATAGGTTGGCCCAGTGACAGGTTTACACATTTGATACTGAATAACTTTTGAAGTTTTGAAGCTATCGGTATGTTGGTTACCAATTCTGAAACAAGAATCTTGGGATAATTTGTTTACCAAGTCTCCATTGAAATCGGTCAACAATTGGCTGAGATATTGCAGCTCAAAGACAAAAGTTTGATTTTAACATGGGGCTTAAGGGAATGGGCTTTTCCCACCCAGTTTTAAAACTTTTGACGCATATATCTCCCAAAATACTGATCGTTCGGACTTGAGGAGCACACCGGCCAAAAGCTGTGAGTTTTGAGAATGCGTCTATGCATTTAAAAGGTGACCTCAAGTGGAATTCAAAAATTTCAAATAACGCCTACTACCTCAAGAAAAATTTAATTTTTTGTGGGGCTTCTGCAAAGGCACTTGAGTGAAGGGAGCATGAGTGTAGGTAGAATCACTGCAAGGCAAATGGGTGCAAGGCACTTCGGCGTTAGGCAATACGGTGGAGGGCAAATGGGTGCGTCTTACCCTCCTTATTTGTAAAATTTTGGACTAACATTTCTACGGATTGCACCAAAATATATTGTAAATAGTAGTGGCTGAATATTTATACTTCAAACCATATGTAGATGTACTCGGGAAGTGAACTAAAATTAGCCTTTAAGTTTAAAATCTGCATAAGACAGTTTCCCTCTTGGTTCACTTGTTTTTCTTGCGTTAATAACATTCTACTTAGAATGAGCAAGAGGTTGATAAATGAAGCAAAAAAGTTCTCAAAAGAGGAATTTGAAGGGAGAGGAAACTTTTAGCCCAGAGCTCAAGTAAGGACGACTTTGAAACTTAGCATGATGGTGGAAGAAGCTTACAGGTTAACATAAGAGTCTTGATGAACGAAGATTCATTATGCTAATGAAGCGTCAGGTGTACATAAAGAGACTGTGGAGGGTGATACGCAGGTAGGCGATCTTTTGAGGTAGTACGGTGTTTCTGATGTTTTTACAGTATGTGGACAAAATGGAAGATAAAAGTCTTACTATCCAGACGAATGGAATGTTCGTGTTTGTCGTTGTCATTGCCGTTATTGTGATCGGCGTGCTTGGTTACTGTCGGCACAATCACCAAAAATCCAACTAAGCCGTAGCTAATGCCATTAACATGCGCAGCCGTTTTCGTAGGTCTTACTAGACGGTAGTACGGGTTGACAGCTGAGTCACTTCATGTTTTCAGTGCAACCATGATTTTCTGGTATTTATTTAACGTAAATTTGTGTGATTTGAGGAAGACCCGATGATGTAGCTTTTGCTCAAGATTTGATACAGAAACATATTGCTTCACAACCGGTGCAGATCACCAAGGTTAATCCGCAAAGTACATTTAAATTAAATTAACATTACATTAAAATTAAATGCAAATAAAATTACGCTAATTCTCTACGTTTGCAGGGCCTAGGCCAAAAAGTCCGCAACTCCCGTATCTCCCCACAAACCCCTTGCATCCGACGACGAAGCAACGAGGGCCGATGCCGGTACTTTTGGGGGCATTCCCTCACTCGGCAATAGTGCGACATTATTATAAAAATAAACAAACAAAAAAGGACCCTCAAATCTTCTTCGCTTTCACGGCTTTTGCAAGGTTACACACTAAACAGATCGGCCATGTGGTTTCGTTCACTTTCCCGCAGTAAACCACAGGACCGGCCATTCAAAATGACCGCCACCAAGGATCACAGCATCTTACCTTAAGCCTACTTACTGTGGCCCCTGGGGAAGGTACATTGTTAGGCTAGCAAACGTGGAACTTTCGTGTCATTTTATCGCAATTTTCACTTTTGACGTCCGCCAATCACATTCGAGTCTCAATCATATGAAAAAGCGTCCATCATAATAGTGACGCGTCCATCATGCAATTTGATGGACGAAAATCCATCATCCATCACAACCATCATCCATTAAATTAGTGTGGGATCCATCATCCATCGCATCTATCGCGTCCATTAAATTAGTGAGACCCCGTAATTTCTACCGTTGACCGCTTCACGTAGTCGAAACTTGAAGTTTAGCCTAGACAATCTTCATCTTAGGACCAAATTATTTTAAAAAATTAATTTGATTCTGAAAAATAATTATTTCAGACAAGCCTTGGAGAAATGAGCCTTCATGGTGCTTTGAAGTTGATTGCCACTGTGAAGAGTTCAGTATTTCCCGGTCTGTTCATTCAAGCAAATTTTAAAATCAAGGAAAGCTGTACCCTTGAAGCTTACTGCTAGCAGGAAACTAAGCTTTCATTTAGTTCAAGGCCACAGTTTGGAGCTTGACATTGAAAGAGTCAAGTCTTTGTGTTCGTAGGTTCATGCGGTTTCAAATCTTTGCTGCATTTTGCTCTAAAATGACAAACTTGAGCACTTGAATTGTTTTTAACTGCTGTGAATTCTTGAGGTGTGACTTTTTAAATCACCCTTGGGCTTGCTGGTAATTGCATCCAGGAAATGTTCATGCATACGAAGGGCTTGTCACTACTCTGCAACTCACGCATGCAGTTAATTCACAGGTAATTAGGTTGAGAGCAGAGGATTTATTCCATAGCATTATGTAACACGTAGAAAGCTCATGTATTCATTGAATTTACAGAATCACCCTTAAGTGCGGAACTGAGCATTACAATTCTAGATGGCAACAGTACCGCCTACTTATTGCATATTCATTAAATAATAACATACCTGCACAGCTAAAGTTCCAGCCTTGAACATTCCTGACGCAGAACTTTTGATCCTGCATTCATCAACCGTCAAAGACGTATAATAATAAAGATTGAAAACATACACGCAGTAGGTCCAGTAAATGATCTTGCAGTATCTTTACCAGTATTTTGACCAGATTAAAAGAAAAAAGCTCAGCAGCTAACAAACAATGAAAGAAAATTTTGATAATTTTTCTCTTATTAATTACTAACCAAATATTTTAAAATCACGAAGGCTCATTTTTGTAATTTATTCTCGAAAAGTCAAACGATGCCCTTATTTACAAGATGTGCAACTTGAGTCGCTCTAACAGTACAATGGGCTTAAATAGCTCATTGCATGAATCACAAACTCGCAGTAGCTCCAGCAAGTTTTACCACATGTACGACACTTTCTCAAAGCATCTCTTGCAACAAAGGGCATCACATGAATGTGGTGAAATTTCCTAGCATGGCTCCCAAGATCTGAGCCGTCCCGAACAGTGTTATAATTACAAAGTGAGCAACTGTAAGGCTTCTCCCCAACATGCCTCTAAATGTGATCTTTAAGCATGTACACGCCACTTAATCTTGAAAAGCAAAATGGGCAGACATGATATCGTTTTGTTTTAAAGATGTTTAGATTTACTTTAATAAGCTGTCGACAGGTCAAGCATTTATTCAAGATTTAGTACGCCTCGGTCCTTAGCTATTGTAGACAAAGAAATTGTTTTAATTTCAATCCAGTATCATCTACTTCACATGGAGCAGCACAATTAGCAAATGATTTCTAGCTGGTACAATTTATTTACATTTCAAAATATAACATTTTTTACATTTTGGAGGAAAAGCTAGAACAGATTCAATCAATTTATAATACGTGTAACTTGAGTTGCTCTAAAACTACAACAGGCTGCAAATGGCTCATTGAATGAAGCACAGACTCGCTGTAAGTAAAACAATTCCTACCACAAGTTCGACACTGCCACACTTGATCACCTTTGCAGCGAGGAATGACATAAATGTGGTGAATTCTTCTGGCATGCCTTTTGAGCTGGGAGCTACCCCCTGATGTTGAGTAATAACAATAAGAACAACTGTAAGGTTTCTCTCGAATATGACTCTGAACATGAGTTTTGAGCTGCCTCGATTTAGCAAATCTGAAAAAGCATAATGAGCACACATACTGTCCTGTTTCTTCTTTCTTGTGAGTAACTACGTGACGGTCAAATTGTCGACGGAACTTTGTCCGGAAACTACAGTCTGTGAAGCTGCATTGTAATTTATTTATCGCAACATTTGGTCTAAGGCAAGATATTCCTGTCCCAACCTCAGTGACAGATGACTGTAAGTCTTTATGTAAACGGGAGGTGTGCTTGAGAAAAGAGTCATTATATTTTCTACGAAAGCCACAGAAATCAACAAGACACTTCAACATTGGGAGCTCATGTCTCTTGATATTTGATATGTCGTTTGATTTGGGCGATGCTGCTACATTTGAAATTGCATCTGAGCTCAGGGCAGATTACTTCATTCGTTCTGTGCTTGCGGTCAATGTGCGCTCTGAGTGTAGTACTAACATGGCTGGCATAGCCACAGCTTGGAGCTTGACATTGAAAGCGTTTAATCTTTGCGTGCGTGAGTTCATGTTGTCTCAAATTGTTCTTGGTTTTTGTTCGGAAAACACAAACTGAGCACTTGAAAGGTTTTTCGTTGCTGTGAACTCTGGAGTTGTGACCTTTTAAATAACGCTTGAACTTGCAGGTGTAATTGCATCCAGAGACTGTACATGCGAAGGGTTTGTCATTGCTGTGGGTTCTCAGGTGCTGTCTCATCTGTGCACTTGTTTTGGCCTTGTAGCTGCATCCGTTTGATGGGCATTTAAAGGGCCGTTTTTCACTGTGTTTATGAAGGGCATGCTTTGATAAATCATATTTGTATTTTGTCTTGTAGCCACAGCCGGGTCGGTCACAAGAGAATGGGAGCTCTGCAGAATGTTTTCGCGCGTGAACTTGCAACGTGCTTTTGGTGTAGCATTTAAAACTGCACATTGTACATTGATGATTCTTATTTCTGGTAGGTTTAGTGTCACTATGAGCAATTTGAATGTGTTCGTTCACACTGCTTTTCTGTCCGTAAGCTTGTGGGCACATTGGACACTTGTGAGGCTTTTCCTTGGTGTGGGATACTATGTGATGGTCTAGGACGGATGCATAACTGAACGTTTTTGGGCACAAAGGGCAATTGTACATTTTTCTGCAAAACATTCTGACTGTCACTAGCAAATAAGGACATCAACTACTTTAGTGCACAAGTTAAATTTCAATCCGAGTGCAAGTTGAAGATGACCTCAATCCTGAATTTTCACTGTTCACTCACAGCTCCAAGTTTCAAACTACTGTGCTCGGAATGCGTGTCTCCGTTTCGGTCAACTGCAAAAAAGGGTTTCATTCAGGTCAACAGCCGTACCAGACGGTGACGGTAGCTATGAGTCTTTCTACTTGTACCTGAAAGGTTACTTGAACGAAGGGATAGCATTCATTCCATTGCCTGCATACCGTCCAAAGTACATACTGCTGCATTAGAAGTAAACTCCTGCCCTGCATTTCACGCGTTCCTGGCGACGCGCTTACTTCAGGATCGCTCCAGACGGGCCGTGCCAAACATCATCCAACTAGTCCGCACAAACAAACAGAGTTTTACTGAGGGGGTGCGAGAAGGTACGACCAGTTCTTTTTATGTACAATGGTGGACATCGGTGGATTTATTGTTTGCTTGTTTTAATTTTTGACAATGTAATTTCATATTAGAATGCAGACAAAACAGTATGTTAGATGCTGTTGCATTGAATAAACTCTGGACATTGAATTATATTAGATTATTACCCTTCATAAAGTTGAGATGGTGGAATTGAAATATTCTACTGGTACCCCTGAATTTTTTCTGACTAGTGAACCTATGCACGGTACATTAATGAAGTTATCTAAGTTTCCATTATGGTTTCATCCGATCAAAAACCAAAATCCATCAGTCAAACCATATCTAGAAGATAAAATAATTTCATTTTATTCAGGTTTTTAATCATCATGTAATTTTTCCTAAAACGGAGCACTTAACCAGGCAAAAACAAACTTTATTGAAGAACTAAGTATGTTTATAATTCCGATCAATAATTCTACATTTTTACATACTGCAATATAATATTTGACTTCCTGCTGTTACAATTGTTTGATGCTTCAAAGTACAAATAAATTCGTTTTATATTTACAAGAAGCTGGTTATGATTCAATTTACAAGACGTGTAGCTTCAACTGCTTTAAAACTACAACAGGCTGTAAATGGCTCATTGAATGAAGCACGGACTCTCCGTAACTGAAACAATTCCTACCACAAGTACGACACTTTCCCACTTGGTCATCTTTGCCACGAGGAATAACATGGATTTGGTGAATTTTGCTAGCATGTTTTCTTAGCTCGAAGCTATGCATGGTTGTGAAATAACAATGAGAACAACTGTAAGGCTTCTCCCGAATATGTGTCTGAACGTGAGCTTTGAGCTGGCTCGATTGACTAAATCTGCAAAAGCAAAATGAACACACATGTTGTCCTTTTTCTTCTTTTTTGTGAGTAATAACGTGTCGATCGTAGAGTTGTCGGAACTTTGTCTGAAAACTACAGTCGGTGAAGCTGCAATGTAATGTTTTCATCGCACCAGCTGATATGGGGCCCACCACCGTGACAGTTGACTGAAGGTCATTATGACGACTGCAAATGTGTTCAAGCAAATGATGTTTGTATTTTGTACGAAAGCCACAGGAATCTCCTGGGCACTTCAACATTGGAAGCTGGTGTTTCTTGAGATGTACTTTGAGTAGGGCGTTGCTGCCACATCTGAAATTGCATCTGGGCTCCGTGCAGAGTACTTTTTTCGTTGTGTGCTTGCGGTCAAAGTGGATTTTTAGGTTCCTTCTTGTGTGGCTAGCAAAGCCACAGTTTGGAGCTTGACATTGAAAGCGTTTAATCTTGTTGTGTGTATCCTGATGCCTGGTGATATCATTTTTAACTTTTGCACGGAAGTCACAAACTGAGCACTTGAATGGTCTTTCATTGATATGAACTCTGGAGGTGTGGTTTTTTAATTCCCCGTTGGACTTGAAGGTGTGAGTGCATCCAGGAACCGTGCATACGAAGGGCTTTTCGTTGCTGTGGGTTCTGAGGTGCTGTCTAACAAGTTCCCTTGTTTTGGCCTTGTAGCTGCAACCGCCTGATGGACACTTGAAGGACCATTTATCAATGTGAGCTTGAAGGGCATGATTTGATAAACCATGTTTGTGCTTCGTCTTGAATCCACAGTCGGTGATGGGGCACGAAAATGGACGCTCTGCAGAATGTTTTCGCATGTGAATTTGTAACGAGCTTTTTGCGTAGCATTTGTAACTGCACATTGCACAATGATGATTCTTATTTCTGGTTTGTTGAATTCTATCATGAACAATTTTCATGTGTGTTTTTAAGCTGCTTTCCAGCCCGAAAGCTCTAGGGCAAATTTGACACTTGTGAGGTTTTTCCTTCGTGTGGGTAAACATGTGACGGTCTAATCCCGATGAATGACCGAACGTTTTTGTACACAAAGCACACTTAAACATACTGCTGCTTCGAGTTAAATATTATCGCAAACACTCCACCTTGATGTAACTGCACTTGAAGTTTGGCATCCGAAACGCGGCGGTTAGAACGCACAATCTTGAAAATTCACTTGATAGAGCTGAAAACAAACAAATGGTCAAAGGTAAGTGAATGACGGTAACAACCCAAGCCGCAAAGGTTCGTCGGGCCGCTGTCGGTCAGTCGGGGAGAGCCTTGCGGCTTGGGAAAGACGTACTTAGTTTTAATTACAATAAAATAATAGTAATAGCAAGTTTATGGATTGAATTAAAAGTCCAAAACCAACCTGTCTGTCATTTCTGTTGTTGACACTTCTCTTATTCAAAACTTGATCTTTAGCGTAGGGTCAAATTGTTTTTAGAGCAGTAATTCAATTCTAAAAACTACTTATTTTAGTATAGCCTTGGTCAAATGACTGAGCTACTGAGCACTGAAATGTTATTTTGCAGTTCATTGCCTGCCACGCCACTATGAATTAAGAGTTCAAAGTTTGCCGGTCTGCTCAATCAAAAGCATTTTAAATCAAGGATAAGTGTACTGAACCTTCTCTTCATACCAAGGGCAGTCTACATCTACGGGGTTACCCACAGAGTCAAGTATTCGAATAAATTGTCTTGGATTTACATAGAAAATTTAACAAGGAAATAAGGGCTAATTCCAGGGGATGGGAGAGGCAAGAATTGGAAAACTATTTACTGTGAGCCCCAATTCGGGAATGTTGTATTCAAGTCTGAGCAGTGTGCTCCATCGTTTAAGGAAATGGACTAAAAATAGCTAATTTCAGAAGAATACCTCAAAGGTCTAAATGGTGTGAATTAAGCCTTGTATGAGTCCTTTCTAGTTTATAATTTGCTCACAGAGATAAGTAACAATGTGTCCTTTGTAAGCAAACGGTCGGGGATTAGTGTCGCACCAGAAATGACCGGTTGTTAAAACAAAAAAGTAGCCTGCGTCTTACAACAAAACACACGTTCTCAAACGGTCCCCATCGTACATTCATGCTGACATGAATATGATGAGTCCTCTTGGCGTGATGGACAAGCTTGAAGCAATCCCCAGCGGTATACTTACAAAGTGAACAACTGTAAGGCTTTTCCCTAGCATGTCTCTTCTGAATGTGAGCTTTTAGCCCGCTCAAGTACCGAAATCTGGCAAAGCAAAATGAACAGACATGGTTTTCTTTTCCTTCTTCATTGTGAATTTTTCTGTGACGGTCGTAAACGTTTGGAAACTTTGTTTGGAAGTCACAGTCTGGGATGCTGCACTATACTGTAAGGTTGCCTTCGTTCTATGTTTCCTGTCGAAGTGGTTGAATATCCTCTGATCTGGTTTTTGCTTGAAAGTCACACAATGAGCACTTGAATGGTTTTCCGTCTTTATGAGCTCTAGAGATGTGAACTGTTAAGTAAGATTTCCTCTTGCAGGCGTAATCGCATCCTGGAGCTTGGCATGTGAACGGCCTTACATTGCTGTGAAGGCTGAGGTGGTTTTTAAGGTTTGCCCTTGTTTTGCACTTGTAGGTACATCCGTCTGATGGACATTCGTAGGGACGTTCATCACTGTGAAAGTTTCGGAGATGTCGTGGTAAGCTCCGCCCATACTTTGTCTTGAATCCACAGCTTGCTACGCTGCAAGAGAATGGGAACTGATCGGAATGTTTTCGCAAGTGAATCCCCAACGTTGTTTTCGTGCAGAATTTGTAACTACAAAGTGGACAGTGGGAGTTCTTCTTTGTAATGATTTTGAGACGAGCATGAACACACTTTTCGTGTCTTTTCAAACCACTTGCATGTCATAAGGTTACTGAACAAAGAAGACACTTGTGGGGCTTCTCCTTGGTGTGGCTTTTAGTGTGAGATTTCAGATTTGCTCGGGTCACAAATGTTTTTGAGCACAACGGACAGGTAAACATTTTGAGTGAAGACACAATGCTCAATTCCTCACAGCTATTCAAAGTAGTTTCAGGCTCAAGTTTTACTTTGCAACTGACAGGTGCACTTGTACGATTTACACGTTATGCCCGTCCATGCACATTAACAAAAAGAATGACTGTTAGAATAATCAATGACGGAGGAAATTTAAACTTCAGCTTGGGCATTCACACAAGAGCTATGTCCTCTGTATGAGGTCCAAAAATAGATTAAAAGTTAATCCAAGGTCCAAAAGGTTTCAATGGCGTCAGTCGGGAGCCTTTTAGGTGACCCTTTCAGCCGACTGAAAAATTTGAGGCGTTACACCGCTGCTGTGGCAGCTGTAGAGTAGAAAGCCGCGTTTGCCTTGGTGTAAGAGAATATAAAGCTTTTCGTTCCGGGCTCTTGTTGTCAACTGAATAAGCGACTTCTTCGGAAAAATTAATCCCTTGACTTTTTTCTCAGAATTAGACTGTGCGGGAAGTTCTTGGAACACCTTGCTGTGTGAGGAATCCCAACTTCTGCTGTGACAATTTATTTATGTTTCAAAATGTGACTTTTTTTTTTACAATTTGGAGGACAAGCCAATTATGACTTAAATTATAGAACGTGTAACTTCAATTGCTCTAAAACTACAATGGGCTGCAAATGGCTCATTGAATGAAGTACAGACTCGTAGTAACTAAAACAATTTATACCACAAGTACAACACTTTGTCACTTGATCATCTTTTCCAGTAGGAATTACATGAATTTGGTGGATTTTCATGGCATGTACTTTTAGTTGGAAGCTAGTCGTGGCTGTGTAAGAACAATGAGAACAACTGTAAGGCTTCTCCTGAATGTGTGTCTGAACGTGAGCTTTAAGCAGGCTCAATTTACTAAATCTGGAACAGCAAAACGAGCACACATGTTTTCCTGATTCTTCTTTCTTGTGAGTAACTACGTGACGGTCGTAGTGCTGACGTAACTTTGTCTGGAAACTACAGTCTGTGAAGCTGCATTGTAATGTATTTATCGCAACATGTGGTCTAAGGTAAGATATTCTTGTCCCAACCACAGTGACAGATGACTGTAAGTCTTGATGAAAAAGGGAAGTTTTTGCACTCACATGCCAGAGAACGAGCAAATTTTATTTCAACGCACAAGCTTGAAATTTTGGGGTGGTGGGAGCTGAAAAAAAATAAATGTCCAAAAATGAGGAGATGACGACGACAAGGGCACAATCACAAAATGAATTATGACTAAAAATAAACTATGGGAAGTGAATGGATTGAATTGATAGTCCAAAACTGACCTGGCAACAAGTCTACTGTGGACGGCTTCACGCAGTCAAAACTTAAGAACGACTCACCTTCAACTTCAAATTGAAAATGCTCAATTCTGCCCTAACATCTGACAATTGTGAGCAATGTTAAACTTCTCTATTGCTGTCCGGAAATAGATTGAATCAACCCAATCCAGGGATTAGCAACAAAGCCGTGGTAGCTGGGCTTACACCAAAGTGACGGCCTCGTTTGCGCTCCATTAATAAACCAGAACAACTTTAAAAAAGGTCTGCGGGGTGTGAGTATGAATGAAGTCCTTGATGTACCTTGAAGTTTCCGCGTGCAAGGAGGTTCAAATTATTCTTATTGATGGGACAATATTTTGGATCCATTTAAAGAGGCTTTGAAGTGATACCATAGAAAAATCCACAGCTTTTATGATACAAAGACACAGAAGCGTCAAAAATTCGATTTATTTGTTGAAGTATTAATATCCAGAGGAACAAGCTCAGCCAAAACTTTACTGTCCAGCTCCAGCACAGGATTGCGGATGTATAGACGTGTAGCCGCTCCAACACAACAACCGGCTTTAAATGCGTACTTGAATGTAGCATGTCAAAGTTACATACGCCTGATACTCTTGATACAGGAAAAGCTAATTAATCAAAAATGCACCGTTAGGCTAAATCCAAGCGTTATTTAATACAGAATTAGTACACCTTGGTCCGCAGCAAGAGAAGACAAAGAGCATTTTTTAAAATTTGAATCCATTATTAATCCATTTCACATGAAGCAAATAAAATTACAAATGATTTCTTGCTGCTACAATTTAATTTATATATCAAAATATAACATTTTTTACATTTTGGAGGAGAAGCTCAATATGCTTGCAATTATAAAACGTGTAACTTTAGTTGTTTCAGAACTACAATGGGCTGCAAATGGCTCATGGAATGAAGCACAGACTCACTATAACGAAACGAATTTCTCCCACAAGTGCGACAATTTCCTACTTGATCATCTTTGCCGCAAGGAAGTACATGAATTGAGTGAATTTTCCTGGCATGCCTTTTTAGCTGTTCGCTATCCGTTGTTGTAAAAGCACAATGAGAACAGCTGTAAGGTTTCTCTCGAATATGTCTCTGAACGTGAGCTTTGAGCAGGCTCAAATGTTTAAATCTAGAATAGCAAAATGAGCACACATGTTGACCTTTTTCTTCCTTCTTGTGAGTAAGAACGTGACGGGTGTAGAGTTGCCGGCTTTTTGTCTGGAAACTACAGTCAGTGAAGCTGCAATTCATCACACCAGCTGTTATGTCAGATATTGTTGTCCCCGCCACCGTGACAGCTGACTGAAAGTCATTATGACGACAGGAAATGTGTCTGAGCAAAGAGTGGTTGTCTTTAGTACGAAAGCCACAGGAATCACTAAGGCACTTTAACACTGGAAGCTTATGTCTCTTGAGATGCTCTTTAAGTAGAGCGATGCTGCTACATCTGAAGTTGCATCTGGGCTCAGTGCAGGGTACTTCATTCGTTCTGTGCTTGCGGTCAAAGTGCACTTTGAGGTTACTTCTGTGATGGCTGGCAAAGCCACAGTTTGGAGCT
>JAQIWI010001846.1:0-14544 GCA_034698825.1 Deuterosminthurus bicinctus
CATATTATTTCCTGTGGCCGAGGAAATCAAAATGGGAACAAGTGGAATTGTCGAACATGCAGTAAAAATTGTGCTAGCTACAACGAGTTCGTGCTACATTCAATGACCCATTTGAAGGCGGTTGTTGTCTTGGAACGTCTGAAGTTGCAAGTCATGTAAAATGTCGAATGAACTTAGTAAGTCGAAAGCTACTTTGTTCGAATGAATGTCATTGGGCATCCCAACCAGTATCGGTCTTACAACGCCGATACAATTCTGTCAGCTTTTCAATCGCTCTGAATTTTATTGGCAAATTCCTCTGTACATGTTGCTAATTTTCTGAATGTCATATACTGAGTGAAATACTTCTCTTGACTTTTCACGGGTGTCGAAGTCTACGAAATGATTGTGGGCTGGTTTGGATTAATCGCCACGGCATTTTCCATGTAATGCATAACGCTGTTGTTGTCATATGGCGTGCCAAAGATCCCCAGGTCGTCTTTCCTTTCAAAGTCATAGTGTGGCTACTATTATGATGATGAGTGTGAGTACTGAATGTATGAGAAGTTTCCCTTGTGTCCTTAGCAGGGGTTTGGCAGCCAAGCCGTGTACGTCTCCTTGAAAGTCAATAATAAAGTCATCAGTCTCTCTGTGCATCTCTGTGTATTCTGTGCTATGTTACTGCCTAGCCTGTGGCATCTTATTCATCCGATGTGGTGCATCCGCCGCATGACCTGTGACCTAAGCGAGTTGCCTACATCCGAGACTACATTTCCCAGTGCGCTCGGTGGCCAGGCTTCACATGTCCAATTCACTTTGATTAAAAAACCGCATGTCTTCCAGAAAAATGTGTGCCCACCACAACTTGTATTCATCACGCACTCGCGTGAAAGCTGCTACTCTGGACTCAACAAACTTGAGCGAATGTACAGGCTCTCCTAACCTAATTGACCATTTCTCTTCGAGTGTTGCCGTATCAAACAAATGAACAGTTACCGCAGCAGTTCCAAGCACAAGTATCTTCTCGTCATAATGAAAACAAGTAGTGTTTTTCCCTTTAACAGCAATGTTGGTTTGGCCGTTTTCCATTGCCTTCCCAGTTCCACAGGTTTAGTGTGCCGTCAGCAGTACAAGCCACCATTCTTTTCTTGTCAAACTGTACACCAATGACTCCTTTGGTAGCTGATCTCGGTTGGGAACTGAAAGCTGCATGTTTTGAAAGCTCATCTGGAAGGGCAGCCTGTTCGACAACTGTGGACTTGACAGCTTTTGACTTTTGTTTACTTGGTTGACTTGCAAGACTCTTAACGGCAATTAGATAGTTCTTCCTGGCTGATGAGGCCTCAAGCCATTCGTAAGTTTCCGCAAGGAGGCGGTCATTGTTGCTGCTCTGAAGTGCGAGGACTAGTGATCCAAAGGCTCTTTTTGAGCATCCTGCCATCATGACCTTTTCAATCTCTGGACCCTGATGAACTCCAGGTCCACTTTTCTAAAATAAGCGTAATATATTTACACTTATTATATCAATACACTCAATTTAAGTTTTAATTTTAATTAAAATTTAACTCATTCTCACCAAGTGGGCTTAATTTTTGTCGAGGACCTCCTGTTACACCAAACTAGCACAAAACTGTGGAACGTTAAGAATCCTGGAAGCTTTGTTGACCAAGTAACCTTGCAGCTGTTCCATGAAGTCATCCTCTACGTGAGACGTGATCTTGTCAATCAACTTGGTGCCACATGAACTCATTTGGTTTGAATCACTCGTTGATTTTGCTCAAACTTTTAATTTTGGAGCCTGCACAGCAGCAGAATTATTTCTATTTCCTTTGAGTTCACTATAAAACCCAAAAAACTACATAAATAAAACTAGTTATGAAACTACACCAAATTTTAACCAGGTCAGTTAATAAATTCAGAAAATTGTAAATGGATCACCTAAAGTCACTCTGATCTTCAGTGCCAAAACTTTGCTTGACCCAAGCCCGAATATCAGAAATCAATTTCAAGTTTCCACTTTCTTCTAGGGCGTCAATCAAGCCGCATATTCCATCAGCGTCTTTCGAGATTACGATTCTTGTAGCAAGCCGAACCAAAATTTCTTTCAATCCTAAATCGCTGTCCTAAAATAAATAATAAGAATACTTCAGTGTACCTTTCAGAATTAAATCGATTTTTTATTCAAGTTAAGCTGGAGTTAAAGCAAACTGAATTAAAAATTTGTAAGTTCAATGTAACAAAACCAACTGAGTCATGTGGTCCATCGCACAAAACTCCTCTAGATATTAATCCACCGATAAACTTGAAAGGATTTGTCACTTGATCTGATTTAAATACAAGATGATGCTTGAGTTTTTGTGGAAACTCCACGTCACTATCCCAAAGTGACTGGATGTGATTTGACAGCGAATTTTGTTTGAAATCCATCTTGGACTGAGTGCACTGAATTATTGCTTCACAACTTAACTTGAGTTTCTATGCACAGTGCAAAAAATGAACTTTTGTTATTTAAAATTATTTATCTCGGTAACTCCCAAGCGGTTAGCTTGAAAGTGATTAAGGAGGCCTGTTGAAGAATGAATTATGATAGCACAGGACTTTGCAATAAATTTCTGTCCAATCGGTCTTTATCTGAGCAAAATAAGATCCTATTTAATGAGACCTTGGGAGGCATTCCGGGGCAATGCATTTCAACACATTGCAATGTGTTGGAGACATGGAGGATGAAGTTCAAGTTTAATGAGATTTGTAATTGAAAATATTTGTCATCACTGTGTAAAGATAATGTTCATGCTGATAATGTACAATAACATGTCGAGCTGTTCTAGCTATTGTACGTACATGATAAAGACGCAGTATGCTTATGAAACTAGACAATAACATCAGTTCAAATAACTTAAAGCTAATTTAAATACATGTCATAGCACGACACCACGGCGTCATCTTCGTGTGCCATAATATCAGTCCTCCGAAAGGATGTATGGGGTAGCACTCATGGCACCTGGTAGCAGACAAAAAACAACCAAAGAATTAAAAACTACCTCATTTCCGTCTACAAAGATACAGATGCGGCAACATCCTACTGCTAACAGTGTTATCTTTAGATGAACTCGAGCCAAACCAGCGCCAGTTCGCATCCAAAATCGCGACATAAGATACATTCGCATTCTTAGTGGCTATAAAGTTGGACTGGCGTGACCTAAAGGGCACAAATTAGATGCAACTTTCTACTTGCGGTCGTCAAGCCTAGCATTAGTAAGCTTAGCAAGTTTGGTATAAAATCGATACCTTTTGATACAGTTTAAATTTATTTCAAAGCATTTTTATCTCAAGTGGTACATGTCATGATCGAGATAACAATATTTAATATGATTTTTATTCAAGACAATGGAAGCATACCTAAATGATCAAATCAATCAGTGCGAAGCCACAAATCAGGTACTGCCCACACGTTGACAATGCCGTCTTTAGACGAACTGGAGGCAAACCAGCGCTCGTGCGCAGCCAGATTTGTCACATTGTAGAAATTCTCTGCCAATACTCGCGGAGTTGGGGCAGAAACGTCTTCGTTTTCCAGTTCGAGTCCCGACCACATGAAAAGTTTCCCTTTTTTGTCTAAACTAAGAAGGTGACCGTTCACAGCGCATAGACTAACAATTGCCTCTGTATGCCCCCGGAAACTCTTGACCGGCCTTTGCTTCCTTTTGAGTTCGCAGGTTTTCCATATTTCAATCATACCGTCTGTACAGCCGGCAACAACAACTCTTTTAGTTGAAATGAAATCAACTACATTGAAGGCGTTGATTGGACCTGTGTCTAGCGAGGAACTCAAGTAGCAGCTTTTCAACAATGTGTTGTCTAAAATTTCTTTGCCTGATTTTGTTTCATAAATTTTCACGAGCCGAGGAGAGTAAAAAAACGTGTAATCTTCATATATGTAGATCCCCGCATTCTCCTTCGAAGTATCGATACGCATTGTCCTTTTGCTTAGAATTTTCATTTCTGAACCAGAAATGTCTACCCACCAAAGGTCATAATAGTTCCATTCCGTGAGAACTATAACTGTAGAACCAACAAGCTTGAATGAATGTACAGGAAAAGGTAAACGGAAAAAAGATCTCTCTTGCAGTGTTTCCGTATCAAACAAATGAACATTCCAACCAGTTCCCAGCACGATGATTTCCTTGTCGTACTGAAACCATTCGATCAAATTGGCTTCAAACTTGATCGTCTTTTCTTCATTTTCTCGCCAGTGCCATAGTTTCACCGTACCATCAGCAAGATGAGCAGTCATTCTGTCCTTATCAAACGTCAAAGCGAATGTTCCTTCGGAAGAGGGTTCCGGCTGACAGTCAAAAGTTGCAACTTTCTGCAGATCACTTGAAGGTGCAGCTTGCTCAAAGAACGTGACTGTCACGCTTATTTTATCTTCTCGATAATCCCGAAGAATACTGGGAGCAGGAAACGGATAAAATCCATATTTTGCTAGTGACTTCTCGAACAACTCGTAGGTTTCTTCAAGGATGTGATGATTGCCACTTTGCTGGAGTGCGCTGATTAAGGATTCAATAGCTCGGTTAGAGCAAGCCGCCTTAATGGCAATTTTAGTCCACTCTCGGTCTCCTAGCTCCATTCCAATATTCTAAAATACATGGTCACGAATTACTTGACATTCATCCTAAATATAATACTGCTTTCGTACTAAAAAAACAACCAATATTAGTACATTTGTAGTGGGATTTAGTGGGACCTGTACTCACCGACAACTTCAGTTGACCTTTCTCGTCCTGGAAAGTAAGATGCTGCAAACTGGAACAAAATTCTTTAACGTTGTTAAACCTGGTAGCCTTGCAAACCAAATGACCTTGAAGATGGTCTACACAATACTCCTCCCCTAGTGACCTGATTATGTCCATTAACTTGGCTCCGACTGAGCTCAATTCAGTTGAACTTGTCAGTGTTTTTGGCAGCTCTTGAGTTAATTCGGCCTGCGTAGTTGAAGTGTCTCCTTTTAAGTCACTACGAAAACCAGGAAAACAACAATAAATATAATTTGAGGAATTATTCATAAAAGCCAAAACAGTTAAATTTGTGCATTTAATTACCTCATTTCACAGTCAGCTTCACTAGCAAAATCACTAACAATTTTCCCTCGTTTTTCCAACGATTGCACAGTTGGAGCTCGAACAGCTGAATCGTTTTCTTGCAGCTCACTTTAAAAACCAAAGAATGCTTTTATAATTATGCTATATAGTCAGTCTTAATTCTTAGTGATAATGCCGAATAATTATTTCAATGCATTGGTTTGCGTACATAAGTTCACTTTGGAGGTCAACGGTAAATTCCTCCTTTGCCCAAGTTCGCAAAGCAGAATTGAATCCTGAGTTTCCACTCATTTCCATTGCCTCCATCAGTCCGGCAATCCCATCAGCATCTCTGGAGCATGCAATCATTACGGCATGCTGAGCCATCATCTCTTTCAACAAGACGTTCCGCTCCTCAATTAAAAAATTGCACATTCAATGTAACATGAAGAGCTTTGTAGACTTATTTCATCGGGTCAAATTGAGCTTAAATTGCGTTTATATTTTGTAATTGAGTTTAATAGAGAAAAGCGCACCGAATCGATTGATCCATCCGACAATACTTCTTTCGCTAACAAGTCGCCAATGAATTGAAAATGATTTTTCACTGTGCTCAGTTCACAGAGAATCTGTTGCTTGAGCCTTTGTGAAAAATTCGCTCGAGTTTCCATCAAAATTTTTATTTGACCTGCAAACGACTGTCCTGTGCAATTTGCCATGATAAATAACCGGACTAGATTCCCCAGTAATGCTGCTACAACTAAATTGGGAAATTTAATTTTAGAGCTCTAAACACCGGTCAAGATTAAGCTGGAGACTGCTACTACTGAAGAGGAGGACTATGTTGAATTGAGTGCGGTTGAAAGTATGTGCTAGAAAGACTGAGCTGAGTAATTCTTAGCTGAGTGTGCACTCCGTTCTGTGGATGATGTCGACACTCTTCACCGCAACTTCCCATTGAATTATATGTTCTGCTGACGACAGAACTTATAAGTCAATGGGAAGTTGCGGTATAAGAGTTGTATGTGTTACACGCAAACAAACTTCCTTTTATCATAAATCATAAGATATGCTGAGTGCAGACATTTCCATACAGTTGCCTCCACATAAGAGTCCAGCATCCTTTCCATGCCCCCCGAACTAACTACTCATCCCATCATTATCTGTCAATGTCACTTCCGACTGTCCAGAAGCCTTTTACACGGGAAGCAAATGACAAAATCCAAATGCATCCATTTCGCAAACGCAGATACGACCAATTCAAGTGCAAATTACAAGCTTGATAAAAAGTTTAAGCCGAATGCTTTGTCAACCAACTTGTGTTAATCATGGTTGCACTCAGGTTACATAAGGACTAGATTAAACAATGAAGTCATAGCAAATTTAGTCTTTGTCTAATTTACAAGACTTTCCGCATATGTTTATCCATTAACAAAAACCCTGGCCTAAAACTTTCAGAAGCTCGAAGGAGCCACCTAGCGAATATGCATTACTGCCAAAGAGTGTGACTCGATCAATCTGAGTTATAATTTTGAATAATGATCGAATTTCTTCCCCTAAGATAATGGTTTCGCATTCTAACTTTAAAGTAAACTCAAAAAAACGAAAATGAAGCAATTAACCAGTACGCAGTCACAAATCCGGCAGGGTCCAAATGCTAGTAGCGATGCCACCCTCAGACGAACAAGAAGCAAACCAGCGCTCGTGTGCAACCAAGATCGTGACGTTAAAAAAATTGGCAGCCAAATCGCGTGCAACCAGTGGAATCTTGTCATTACTTTCCAGATCGTAACTAGACTACATGAAAAGTTTTCCACCTTGATCTAGAGCTAAGAAGGTGTCCATTGACGACACAAAGACCAACAATTGCCTCTGTCTGTCGCTTTAGAATCTTGCATGGTTGCCGTTGGGTTTTTCCAAACTTCTACCACGTTGCAATTAAGCAATTCTTGCAGCCAGCCATAATATTCTCTTTACTTGAAATCAAATCAAATACTTTCAAGGTGGTGGTGTTTGGCAGTGACTTTAAAATGCAACCAAGTCTATTTCCACCTTAATGAATTGTTTTTCCTGTTATTGTTGAATAAACGTCAATATAGGTATTGTACAGATTGTTCAAGAGACCATACTCTGGCGCTATGAAGAAACCGAAAGACATTCTTAAGATGTCTGAACCGCGAACACAGAAAATACACAAGGTACACAAGGTTTTCAAGCAGATTTAAAAGTAGTGGTTAGGTAAAAAAAACTTATTCATGCTAAAATCAGGGCAACGGATCCCAAATCAGGACAAAAACTATTTCATCAGGACAAGGCGTCCCAAATCATGGCATGTACGAACCCGAGTTCAATGAGCAACTCCTGAACCGTTGAGGTAGCAAACTTAAAGCTACATATGTATATGTGAATGTGTGTACGGTATGCATGAAAGGTACATTTGCATTAAGTATGAATGTGCATTTCATAGTGAGTCGCAAATTCAAATGTCAATGTAAGTCATGTGATTAACTGGAGCGATGGGAGACTCCAAGTGAGAGGAGAGAGAGTAAAGGGACTCTTGATTTTTAGGCCACGAGGTAGAAAATATGTTCTTGCTGGACCCTCTTATTCACTTTGAAAATCGAGTCAAAGTTTAGGTCAAGTATGATAGCTTTAATTGTTGCTTAGAGAGACTTTTAACTATCATGCGATAATTGTGTTAGAGAAGTGAAGTAGATTTAGTAGTTAGAAAGACAGAAATGAAGAGTGAGAAGGAAAAAGAATGGAAAGCCCAAGCGGTCATTTTCATGGTGATTTACTTGTACGTAATTGTTGTGTATAATTTCATTATTGATTATTTGAATGTGATATTTCCAAGCAACGACATATACAGGGTGGGCCAATTTAAAGTATACACTCGCAATCGTGAATAACTCCCGTCATTCTAAGGTTATCGCACTTTTGAATACAGATTCTGAAACTAGAATCTTGGGGTCATTTTTTGACCCAATCCCCATCAAAATCGGTCAACGATTGGCTGAGAAAATATAACTCGAAAAAAAAGTTGGGTTATAAGAGAATTATAATTGGATTCACTATGAGAGTACACAAATGTTTCCACAACAAGGGAACAACTAATCGACTGTGAGTAGAAGATGAAAATGTTTGTGGAGGTTTGTGAGTCTGAGTAAGTTTTGAAGCCCCAAGCGAATACAAAAACGATGCATTGTTCGAATGAGGAAAGCAGTTGGATGGTTGTTACTGACGTTGCTTTGTCTGCTTGATTCTGCCGAAGTGGGATTGATGTGCAAACTGCAGCGAGCAAAAGAGCGGAGGAAATCAAAACCGAGCAAATATTGTAGATGTGATGCATTGTTTTGCTTTCCAAGATGAAATTCTGATGTCTTCCAAACTGAAGTTAAGATTTTAAGGCCGAGGCACTCTCATTGGAATAGGAGCAAACGAACAATTCCACAAATTCGATTCGAAGTGTCTCTCAGTGTAAGAGATTTTAGCAGCAAGTATTGTAAAATAAAGTCACCTGTTACATGAAACCGAAGTCGCTTCGAATTATACTGAGCTCGTTGTTCTTTTTTTAGTCAATTCAGGTTCTAATATATTTTATTATTTGAGGTCACTCCAACCTTAAATTCAGAATCACATTACTTGGCACGAAATCTTACACGCGGTTGTTTATATTTAATTTCTATGAATCACTTTAGAAATGATTATTAATTTTTCGGTTGCTCACAAGGCCGGCAATTAGCATTCAGATTGGAATTAGAATAGGAAAGGAATTGGGCAATCAGATTAATGTGAATTGGAGTTGGAATTCATGAAGAGAGATTTATAAACTTGGAATCGGATTTGCAATCGTAATGGGGCAAAAAAATCGGAATTGGAATTCATTTTGAAGTATGATCCATTCCGATTTGGTGCAAAGTACTGGGTTCAAACGTTTTGCTAGCAACTTAATAGCAATTCCACCCGCTAGCAACTTCATAATGACAATAGCGTCGCATTTACTTCACTACCAAACATTGCACAGGGCTTTTAAACGGGTCTGTCTAACAGTCAGGTGAGTCAGGTGCACCAGGCAAATCGTTGTGTGGGTCGGGTGAGCCAACATGGTCTGGTGGCCCATAAGGGTCAGATGAGCCAACGGAGTCAGGTGGGTCCGGTGAGCCAACATTGTCAGGTGGGTCAGGTGAGCCAACAGGGTAAGGAGGGTCAGGTTGGCCAAAAAGGAGTGAGCCAGGTCTTTATTTGACAGTGCTTCTGGAACCGAAAGCAAAACTATACCAACGCAACTTAAAGTTGATCTGTCGAATCCTGATCAAACGGCTGGCGTTTTTAACATTGAAGCTTTGTGATCATTAAGAAATCTGCGGAGGTTGCCGTAACGACTTTGAAAGCATCTGTTTGTGTGTCAGCGACACAGGGTTAGGTAACCTATGATTAGTTAAAGCAGACATCAAGGTTCGTTACAGCGCGAGCCAAGATACCTTGTAGAATGTACCAAGACGCGTTTCATCGATTTTTTAAGATGAGATGCTTTCTATTCGCTTCAAGAGCACCAGCTCAAGCCAAGCATTATCCTTTATATGATTCAAGAGCTCGCTTAGCAAAAGAAAATGCACTTTATTCAAAGATCAGTCAGATCCTTTGATTCGTTCTTACGGATATAATTTCCGATCGATTTATTAGCGACAAACTGCATCATATTAGACGCCGAATGCGGACTGAAAAAGATATCCGTTTATGCGGACTTACTAACGCTGGAATATAAATAAGTCACCACATGAGAGAATTTTTACACATTGAAACTTGCTCCACTTTCTTGTCTGGGTATCTGGAAGAGAGCAGCACAAAATTCGCACTAATTGCAAAGAAATAGATCTCTCTTGCTTTACTTAATGTCTTTAGCTTGGAGTACTTTGCATTAGTATTATGTTTATCATATGGCGCGGGCTAAGCTTTCATGCAAACAAGTCTCTCACTTGAGCCAATAAGTCCTATGAATTTTATCTCGAATACATTGAGTCACAATATTTCCAATATATAATGAAGGTAAAAAAAAGTCCAACAGCATGCTCAGATAATCCAAATGAGAGACAAATAAAATTAATATCATCTACAAACGCTTACTTCTCATCTTCTGAATACATCTGAACATCTATTAATAAATTGATTTCTTCATAATCGTCTTTAAAATAGAAAGACTTTATTGTTAGAAAATAACGAGTCGCATTTCGAGTCTAAAATGTACCCGATTCTGGGGAGGGAATTATTTCTATTTCGTCCTAAAATCAAACACCACAATCAAGTATAAATATGTCCAAGGCTTCTATTTGACTAATTTCTTCGTTAGCTTTCACTCTTACTTCAATTTAATTCCTTTCAGCTTTATTTTGTTTTTCAACCTGAACTCCAACCAGAAGAGCGAAAGACCCACATAGAGATCTGCGATTGAAGAAATGTATATACAACCGAGTAATAATAATCCGATTGGCCTGCAGAGGTCAAAGAAACTAGTAGTCAAAGAGAAAGGAAGATTTTTGGCAAGAGATGCATTGTTGGTTGAATATGGAATCGAACTGCAAAATTTTAATCAATGAAATATGTTTATGTGAAGAAAATTCACAAATAACTAATATTTTACTTTACCATCAGGACTATAGTACACTCCCTCCCCGCCGTCAACTGTACAGTTCACGACTACCTCAACATTACACTTTATCATCAACACTACAGTACACTCCCTCCCCACCGTACACTAAACTACTGTAGTCGTTAGGTCGTTAGGTTTGTTAGGTTAACCTAACCTGACGTACCCTACGTAGAAGATGAACGATAAGAGCTATCGCTACGCGTTCGTCAAGTCATCTTTGAAATGATCTTCACGCAATTCAAATCCCATGGTATGGATTTGGATTCGCAACAAATTTTCTTATTTGAATGGGAAGTCTTGAACTTTCTATTTAAAGTTAGTTGTCGTTCAATCGAAATTCCAATTCCACAATTCTAACTGCAACAAAGTGCTGTAATGACGAACAAAACTATCCGACACCCTAGTGCAAGCTCAGACCTGCCTACTTTAGCTGGGGAGTTCAACTCTCCCTGTAACCTTGGCAGGAACGTAGCAAAAATTGAAAAAAAAGGATAAGAGCTAGAGCTAAGATCTCAAAAAGCTCCCCCTGACATTTTGTGTAGATTTCAATGAGAAAAAATCCCGACATCAATATCTCACTCCGTCCCAGAGAAAAAAGAACCCAAAATTTCAAAATTGACCTAGCCGTATGCATTTAGTGGATGACCCTATGGGCCATCTTACCCCGTCAAAATTTTTTTCTTGGTCAGTGATTTCAACCATTAAACAGCTGCCAAACACTAAAGACGTGGACCCGGAGTCTGTGAGAAAGCTGTGAGGGCTGGTCCCGGGTTTTTCTGTATCTCCGAAACGGGTTGACAAATTTTGATGATTTTGATTTTGTTTTACAGGTATTCGTTATTTATGACGATTTGTAGACGCGGGCATCAAAGGACTCACTAGTGCCTTTCTGTATGTTCGCAGCTCTACGCCAATGAAAAATAAAGCTTGTTGATGCTTTGCTGTTAAACGAAGAAATCAATACTTCTTGTCTAGCGTTGTAAAAAACAGTGACAATGACGCACAGAATATATGACATTTAATCAATATGTGAATTTCAAATAGAAATATTTTCGTGACAGCGACAGTAGCTCAATCGATCGTTGCTTGAATTACTAATTTATGCTTTCCCGGGGATTACTGGTTGTCGTTTCACGTTGTAATGTACTTTCTTCTGTGCTTCTGCAATGGGTCATCCTGGGTTAAAAATATTTACAAACACCAACCGGCGGCGCATTTGTCCTAAAATATCCATTTATTTGTACATTTAAATTATCCTTTATGACTTGAAAACAACACATTACAATTACTTTATTACATTAACTGTGAATAACGCTGTGGCATCCGAAATATGCCTTACAAGACAAACACTGAGAAATGTACATTATGTAGAGAAATTTGGATTCGCAAAGTTGATATATCGGTGAGTTTTCAGTGTGGAAGTGTAGACAACAAAGATCATTTACAGTGCTGTACAAAAATTTTATGGTCATTATCACATCAACCACGTGATTTACAATGAAAGAAGCAAAAACACATAATTAATGATCTCGTCCCACATGGCAATCTGAGTACTTGCTGTGAGAACACCAAAAAATCCGATTTGAACCCCAAAAGATCTCATCGCCTTCATGTTTTTCCCCACACATTTAAAACCCTCATCTCCAGGATTACAACACCAAAGAGCTCTCAACTTATTCCCCTTTATTCGAATTTCGATTCACTTTCGCAACGTATCCAAAAAGGCCCAACAGACATCCCCCAATCAGAAAAACCGCAAAAGTTGGAAGGAATGCGTAGACCAACGGATGTATATGACCATAGAGCCGGAAACTGCAGAATATGGCTCCACTGCTTGCAAGTACCACGATCATGGCGAATCCTGGCACAATCATCGAGCCCCAGAAATTGTTGCAGAAAACAGTAAATTTGAATTCTTCGGTATAACTTATCGAACAAAATCCATTCAGAATATCTGGGGGTTGGGACCGCTTTCGTACGGTCTCTAAAAGAAAACATAAACAGAATGTTACAACTGAAAACTTTCTTTAAGCGGGCTGCTTACTTTAGTTCTTCCATCCAAGTATTCATTGCAAATTGAAAGTATGTGAAGGCCTGGGCGACATTGATTGATGTGATCACAGTGAAAAACAACATAAACAAATCTACAAACGCTCCAATTAGTAGTTTAACGATTTCAAAGCCGCCCGAGATTGCACTCGACTCTGGAATGATGAATCTCGTGACTACAAACATGGGCGCTGTATGATCTAGTAGGCATATACCGAATGTGAAAAATGGCGCAAACATAATCAGCCCTTGCATGTTTTAAAAATGAAAACTAAAACGGGATTACTGGTCCACGGCTTTCTAAAACTTTTTTGCAATTGCTGGATTTCATTCTGGGCGTTGAGCAAGGCATAAGGGTTGAGAACCAATGGGTGTGTAATGATGAGGAAAAAAGTGTAGAGTGGTAGGTAATTTAGGTGTAGGCAAGCTTGAACATTAAGCCCGCGAGAACGAACGTAGTTGAAACAAGAAATCCATTGTGACACGGCGTAGGCACAGAGCAGTGTGTTCACGAGGAAGAACAGGCCCCTCGATTTTATCTCAAGATCGAGTGAAGTGGAATCGTTTGGGTTAACGCGCTTGTAAGGAATGCATTCAAGAGTAGACCCAATGTCGATTACTCGCGTTATGAGCCATGGCACAAGTTTTTCAAGCTTTGGGATTTTGAGAATTGCACGGACTTTTTTGAAGGTGCGAGAGATTCTCATGATCACAACTAAAGCTTTGGATATTGGAGTATAAATTTGTCTGGTAAAGTTCAGATTATTGGTTTAAAGCTGACCCTAAGATCAACTTTGTGTCTACTTTTGAACACAAGTTCAAGAAAATAAATGAGTTTTATAATCCTTGAAGTGTTCAGTAAAGTAGTTAAATTGTTCAGGGAAGTAGGAAAGCCGAGTGAGAACTGCTCCTCAGTAACTTTCTTTGTATAATGACGTGGCGGTTACAACTTTGCCCGGGACTAGAGGACATAAAGTGTGTTGGCCTTGATCATGGCTTGTCCTCGGCGACTTTCACTGAGTGTGTGTTGTCTTGCGTCATTTTCGTCCTTTCCTTAGGAATTTCCGTTGTGCCCGTAAGTTTAAGTAGTCAATATTTCACTGTCATAGAAAGTAGAACAAATGTGACACTTTATCAATACGTGCATATATTATTGCGGTGCTTTAAACTAGAGGCAATGCCTCAGATGGAGACTGCCAGTGGCAAATATTTGCAAATTTTTCAAGAACCTTAGAGAGTTTTAAGAAGCTTTAAAAAAACGTTGGGAATTTGAAAATGTTTTTGGCAATGCGAAGTTTTGTAGGAGCCAGTAATACCCTGACTACTTTTTTTGTAAAACCAATGCAAGTTTGCTTACCTAAACGGTATTTTGCTCATGAGGGCGGTCTTCACCCATTTTTAGAGCGGGTACCACTCACTGGTGCCTCAGGGCAAGGACATCCATGAACTTGTAGGTTTTAAGTAGACATTAAAATCCCCGGGCCAATTTATGGATTTTTACTAAGACAGCTCATAATTAAGGCTAGCTTTTAGAACTATTTTCTGTACGAGACTAATTTTATTAAAAGAGACAGCCGTCTTTATACACTAACAAATTACAATGTTGAAGCATACGGAGCATTCGCACTTAAAAGGGGAATGTATGTGGACGTGCAAAAATACAGCCAGACGTGAAATTGAGATGTTCAGTCCCGTGTGCTATGTGTGTGCAGCTGTGATCACAAGCTGCACACGCATTTCATGTTTACTGACTAGGATTCTGTCTGAAATCTCATCCACACA
>JAQIWI010001847.1:0-14544 GCA_034698825.1 Deuterosminthurus bicinctus
CCACCCACGCGAATGCTAACAGAGTCTTAAATTAGAAAGCTTTGGCAGTAGTGTACGCAGTGTTTGCCAGTAGTATAGTAGTCGTGTCCTTAGCAATAATGGAATGCTTCAAAGCGCTCGCTTTATATTTGGCTCAACAACACTTGATTTTCAAATGCACTAAACTGGAAATGGCCCTCCTTTCTTTATTCCTTTCCCTTTCTCCCATTTATGAAGGAATGAATGACCCAGTGAGATAGATCCATGCTGAGTAAATCGGCACGTGGGGCTAGGTTTTTCAAAGGCACCACGCACACCAGCCGGTAGTTCTATAAAAATCAATCAGCCGTATCAAATGGAGCTGGACTGTGAAAAAAGCTGGTGACACTTAGAGGTCAATTTGTGTTAAAGGCAAATTACGTGGACTTGAACTACGGGTGAAAGTTTACTCTCATCGTTCGCCTTAATTAACTTGCGTGAAATTTATTAATTAATTCAGTTAGATTACCATGTTGTATTTCAATTTACTTGTTCTTTCAATGTCCGGCCTTTACATTTTATCCCTTGAACAAAGCCACCCGCAGCCCTTTGTCGGCAGTAGTGATCCAAATAGGAGCAAATTAATTACCATGCGCTTGTTTCAGCCGGTAATCTGACACTAGTGTGCAATGGAATACCATGATGATGATGATTTGAATGGGAGCATGAGAGTCAGAGCGAGCTTAAATACAACAGACACAACATTATGGATTGATGTGAAATAAAATTAGCTGAGCATGCCAGTTGTACTACTTTGTCACAGACTGCTCCTGTGGGGCTCAATTTGCCTGGAGAGTAGTATACTCCAATGCCTTCAAACCAGTGTAAGTTGCCCCTATCCCTTCAACATGGGACCGGGTCGGATGCCTTGACAACAATAACAACAACAAGAGGAGTAAGTTGCCCGTATCCCTTTAACAAGGGGTCCTTCGTAGGTCATGACGACAATAACAACAACAAGCGAGGGTGCATGAGACAATGGACCGAATGAGACAATGGTAAAAAAAAAAAGTGCAATAACAACAACAACAGTATAACCTTGATCCCTTTAGACAACAACAAGGTTATAAAAAAGATCACAACAACAAGGTCATAAAAAAGGGCACAACAACAAGGTCATAAAGTTTATTTTGGTCCCGTTTATGGGTATGACCTTGGTTTGTACCTAAGCCCTTACCAATACGTTACTGTACATACTACCTGTCCTGCACATAAAAGCCTGCAAAAATTCTAAGGTATTATCCAGTTGCTCACTTGTCTTTACGAGTCTATCATCTCTCTTAAAGCATTTGATTTTTTTAAAAATGTCTGCCGACAGTGTTGATCCCGATATGCGGAGAGTTATTGTGTGTCAAGGAAGAAACCATCGTTTGTGCCCAAGTGACGGCCTTTGCAGAGAGGATGTTGCGGGTAACAATCTCAGTAGACTTTGTTTGGTTCGTCTTTGTGCCGAGGGAGATCATCAAAGGTGCCACGAATCCTCCATCTGCAAAGGTGGTCTTATTGCAAATCCATTCTGTGATCCCTATATCATTGTGAATTTCTACTTGAATGAAGAAGGTGACAGCGAGGGTCGAGTTGGATTTGAGATACTCAAATCTGAAAATCCAGTGGAACGACTTGGTGTATTAGATCGAAACCAACGAGCACGTTACTACGAGAGAGTCGCCGATTTTTGGAAACCCCTACGAGTCGATCCTGAATTGGATCGGGATGGATTGGACGAGCTACCTGAACCACATGAAATTATCGTTTGTCTTGGAGGAGACCACGAGGGTTGTTCTTCAGTTAGCCCTTGCAATGAGGATGTTGCAGGGAGTGTCCTAACTCCAATACGATTGATTGAAAGATGTGCAGCTGGAGACCACCGTGATTGCCATGTGACATCATTCTGCAAAGGTGGAGATATTGCCAATCCATTCAACGACCGATATCACCTAGTAAGATTTCACGTGATTCCAGACAGTGAACTCCGAGGTCGTGTCGGATATCAGTTGTTTCGATCTGAAGACAGAAGATACGAACTTGGTCATCTTGATGAAGAACAACGAGCTGATCTTTATCAGGAGTACTATCCGTTTTGGACACCACAATCCAGGACTCGCCGATCTTACGAGAATCGTATTCAAGAGCGAGAACAATCTTATAGCTATAATGATAACGACATGGATCCTGACGAACCTCCACGTATCGTTATTTGCTTTGGAGATGAACATCGTGAGTGTCCTCGCAGTGGCCATTGCAGGGATCGAATCCGTCTGGACTATTATTCCCGTTACGAAAAGACAAAAAGATGTGCAGAAGGACGTCATTTCGATTGCAACCCTTCCTCAACTTGCAAAGGTGGATATATTGCGAACCCATTTGACAATGCATATATCCTGGTGAAGTTCAATAAAGATCGACCGTATTCCGATGTCACATACCGAATGTATCGGTCTTCAGATGAGGACAGATCAATTGGAAGACTTAATCACTCCCAACGTGAAAGATATTGGCAGAATATATCTGATTTTTGGATCCCACTGGAAAGAAATAATTCTTATTCACGAACTCCGCAAACATCTCGGTATTCAACAATCCATCCGTTGCAGATAGAGCCAGTGCGTTTTCAAGAACCCCCAAAAATTTTGATATGTAGTGGACAAAATCACATACTTTGTGCAATGGGTTCAGTTTGTAAGGATGGAAATATGAATGGTTTCCAATCTCGTTTCAGTATGACACAAAGATGTGCATATGGACTACATGAAACTTGTTCTCAGACGTCGATTTGCAAAGGTGGTTTTATTGCAAATCCATTCAACAGTACGTTTATCCTGGTAAAGTTCGTTATTTACTGGGATACTGTTGATGTGAGTAGAAAAAGTTACCTAATGTTTGCATCATCAGATGATGGAAGAGGCATTGGTTTACTTACTCCTACTGAACGGAATGTTTATGTAAACTCAGCCGCATCGTTTTGGCAACCAGTTCCACCAGAGCAAATTGCAATGGATGTTTTACCGGAACCTGCAGTGGAAATGGAAGATGCGATTGCAATCCAGACACCACATTATGGACGAGTTGCAGGGCCATCCCGCCGACAACGTTTACCATTTCATCCTCGGGTACCAATACGGCGGACAGCGAATGCCTCACCTCCCTGGGTACGATATGAAGAATCAAGAAGATCAGTTATTGAACCTGCCGCCCGAATGATTGTACCTGAACCCGCCAATCGAAACCTTACAGAGGATATTCCTGCATGGGATTTAAATTTGCCTGAACCCTCCTATCGAGACTTTACAGAGGAAAGGGCTGCTGCTGCTGCTGCAAGGGCTTTGATTGTGCCGGACATTTTGGAAATTCATGAACATGGAGATCCAAATCGCGAGGAAGACGACATGCCTCGTACGCTTGGCGTGAGACGTGAGAAAAACGCTAGATTTTTGGACCGTCTTCTACTGAGAAAACGTATTATTGGAAAACCCATTCCCATTCCCAAATTGAATACGGAGTGGTACTGGCATTATGCTTTCAACTTGTGCGATGGTTTGAAAGCTATCAGACAGCAGCAACTGTTGAAAATTAGTACCATGCCGAAGATTGCTAAGAGTGTAGACTACGACAAATACGAAACCTATGAAGCCAGGCTTGATTCCTTCCACACTCCAAAGCTTTGGAAATCATGGGCAGCATTGCCAACTATGCTGGCAAAAGCGGGATATTACTATACTGGAGTTGAAGATCATGTCAAATGCTATGCATGTCAGATGCATTGCGGGAAGTGGGACCCTTACGACTTTCCGTTTCTTGAGCACATGAGACATGCTCAAAACTACTGCAGTCATCTGTTAGACAAAACAATGCGTGGGTGTTTCGACGACATTGCTCACGATGAAGCATTTAAATCTTATCCTGCTCTACTTCCGTCAGAATATCATGAGAAGATGAAGATCCATTCTAATAATTGCAGAACATACTTGGGACCGCGTCACCGGGACTACATTCATGAGAGGACAAGGATGAAATCTTTTCCCAAATCTTGGACCGATAAAAACCTACCGAGTCCAGAGAATATGGCGAAGGCTGGATGGTTTTATTCAGAGAAAGTTTGTGCAAAATGTTTCTACTGTTCTCAATTCATTGATTTCACCCCAGGCTTGGACCCTGTCAAGACTCATATGAGATTCTTTCCTCAATGCTTTATGAGTTTTGTAGCTCATGTGGGTATAACACCTGTACCAGAAGACTTCAATGGGGACAACGTTTGTTTTTACTGTACAGAGAATGAAGCAAACATTATATCTTCTGAGTGTCAGCATTTGCTTGGATGCGCTCCATGTGCATCAAAATTTCACATTTGTCCAAAATGTAAAACTGATATAAGATCTGTAATGCGAGTGTTTCTGTAAGTTTCATATTATATGTACATATGTTACTATATAAAGAAAGAAAATAAAGAAAACATGTATATAAAAATGATGTACGAATATAATCATTTCATTTGAGTTCTGGTCGTTCATCATGGATGAATATACAATAACGTTTTTAAGTGACGCGTGCTCTGATTTTTTTCGAGATAATACTATATCAAATTTTAGGAATTATCTTTCAACATACATTGATTTAACAGATGGTGACTGGGAGATAGCTCTCACAAGTGTGTCATATACTGGAAGTCATTATTTAAATGATGCAAGTGATAAAATATTAGGTTTCTCCGAAGTGAAACCGAATTTAGATATGGAAATTGATGTAGCATGGACAGAAAATTATCAAATGAGAAATTTAGAAGATTTTTTTTAAAGGAATCAAGTATATTGATATCAGGAAGAATCCTTATGGCTACTATCAAATACGTCGCACATTCGGAATGCCGTACTACCGTTTTTTCAAACGTTACGAATATATGTTTGGATTATGGGAAACTAAAGGTTCGGGAGAAAAGTTGTTTGACATACTAATCGAAACTAAAAAACAACATTTATTTGATGTACAGCCATCTGATTTAGACAAATACAGTGCATTTGCTAAAACCAATATATATGTATATTTGAATTTAAACTTTGGTAAAAAATTAACAATCCTCGCTAAAGAACTCACTAAAGATGCTGATGGTAAAATTTTAACGATAGGCAATAAGATTAATTACAAAGACTTTTTGAACGCTATAAATTTAACCGAAGAGGATGTTGATGTGTCCTTTGATGCTCCAATTCTTTATGAAACACAAACAGGTATGCATCTTCCAGATCCTCGAATGGGAACAAGTCTCTTAATGATTTATAGCGATTTAATACCTCCACAGTATGTCGGAGGAATAATGGCCCCGCTATTGAGAATAATCCCGTCTAGGGATGGAAGACAAACCTCTTACTTTACTTCTCCGATATATTATCAAATTAATAGAGATTATATTAACGATTTTCATATCTATATAAAGCATGAAAATGGTGAAGCTCCATCATTTACACATGGGACATTCAGTGGAACGTTGTCACTAAGAAAGCGTATTAAAAATGTCTAGAGATATAAGATACTACAGTAGTCCTATATTCCGACAACGGGGTTCAGGATTATTGTATTATAAAAGTCCAATCTATCGACAGAAAGGTCGTGGGTTGGGTAGTTTTTTCTCGCACATGTTTTCAAGATTACTTCCTTTTGCGCGGTCGACGTTACTTCCTGCAGCCAGAAAGTACATTGTTCCACATGCAACTGAAATGATTAAAAGTGTTGCATCCGACGTTATTGATCAAAAGCAAAGTTTTAGAGAAGCTATGAAAAATCATGGATTAAATGCTTTAAAGAATGCTGGGAATGCTGTTGTTAATCAGTCCGGATCTGGAAGACGACGTAAGAGGACATTAAAGCGAAAACGCTCTAGTGTGATTAAGAAAGTAAAGAAACGTACGAAACGCGTGAAGAAATCGAAAGCAACTGATCTTTATAAGCGGAAACGGAAGGATATTTTTGGTTAAAGATGTCTCGGAAAAAATCAACTGAAGATTCACCAATGAATTACATAAGAAGTGAACTAAATTTGTTTGATAAGGAGGGGTATGATATGTCAATTACATCTACTCAAGTGAATGATTTATTTCCAATTGCTCCTCTCAGTGATGAAATGGCCCCATTAACTTTTAATATCGTGTCAAGTATGGATCACTACATTGATTTATCTCGCACGCGATTGTATTTGAGAATGAGTGTGACGAAAGGAGACGGCTCACCTATGGCTGCTACAGATATATGTCCCCCTGTTAATAATATTTGCCACAGTGCATTTTCACAATGCGCTGTTTATTTAAACAACACTCAAATTACCCCAACAAGCCAACTGTACGCATATAGAGCTTATCTGGAGAGACTTTTATGTACTTCAAAGGAATTCAACAAAACACAAGCAGCATTATCCGGGTACTACAAAGAAACCGATCCTACTGAAACTGATGAAACAAAGGATGATTCATATAAGAAACGATTTGATATGTCAACTACATCAGGCCAGTTTGAAGTATTGGGAAGATTACATTCGGATATATTTTGCACTGGATCATTTCTACCTCCTGGTGTGGATCTAAAGGTTGCTTTGACAAGAGCACCATCGGCTTTTTGTTTACATTCAAAAGCTGCGGGTGCTTTCAAACTTAATATTCATGAGGCTAAACTTCAAGTGACAAGGCATCAGATTCAACCAGAAGTAAGTTTAAGACATATAAGAAAGTGGGAGAATGGAAAGCCGGCTACAATCGAAATGAATCGTGTGGACATTAAAAGTTATGGATTAGCAACAGGCACGGTGACTTTGGTAAATGAAAATCTTATATCCGGAATGCTTCCTTCAAGAATCGTAGTTGCACTTGTGAAATCTACTAATGTTATAGGTGCCATAACTACCAATCCATTTTTATTTGGTGGATATAATCTAACCAAGATAGGCATGTATGTAAATAGTGACACAAATGAAAGTAGAGAATTGGATGTAAATATAAAAATGCCGGCAGGACGTATAAAAGAAGCTGTGCACAATATTTATCGTTCATTGGGTATTGATAACCAGGACTCTGCGATAGACTTTACGGAGCAAGATTTTGTAAACAACAGAGCTTTGTTTGTATATGACATTGATCCGGCCGGACCAGGTACATCACCACCAAGATATGGAAATATTAAGATTGAATTAAAGTTTTCGGCAGCAACGTCAGACCCACTTACGGTTCTTGTCTACACAGAAACACCGAGCATCTTGAATATCGATCAAGAAAAGAAAGCATACTTTTCAGACACAGCTTAGAATGGATTCGGCTCAAGTGAAGTGCATTCTAAGTTACATTTGTGCAAATTCGGGTAGCAAAGGGAGATGTTACTTTGATGTTTTTGATTGTAAACAATTAGATCATGTCAAAATTACAAAATATCCAGCGCTTCTTATTGTAAACACGATGGCTGCTCCAATGGATGGTCATTGGTGTGCTTTTTTTATACCTCACAAACGAGGTGCTCTGGAGTTTTTTGACGCTTTTGACAAAGATCCGGCAATGTACAATGATGAATTTGTCAGATTTATTGCTAGATATGGTGGTTATGTACAAATGCCTAGAGCAATTCAGTGTCTTGATGCAGGTTCTTGTGGGCCTCATTGCCTTCGTTACCTGTACAATCGTCTGAAGGGAGAGACGCTTTACAGGATCTATCTATATGTGTTCAAACCAGGATGCCGAAAAAATGACCAGACTTCGTATGAATTTGTACAAAATATAATTCAAAAATTTCCAATTAAGTATAGAAAACTTTATTTTTAAACATATAAATAAATTATTTAATATGATTTCCAGTTAAATTTTATCTTGCGTGTTTTTTTATTTTCCATTCTTTGTTTCATCCGTGCCTTCTTGGAACCGCTGCCCAACTGTTTGAACTGAAAAAATCTCGTTGGCAATCCAGCATTTTTCATCTTCTGTTCAACATCTGTAACGTATTTTGTTTTTTTCACCGTAGGATCTCTTTCACCCATTAACCATTCTTTTATTGTTGATATTTTTCCCTGAACTTTTTTACCGTCGATAACAATACTACTTGGTGTTTTCTGATAAATTTCATTAGCTTGTAACCATTGATCCAACAACTCTCTTTTGGATTTTTCAGGACCGGTCATAAGTTCTTCATCCAAATATTCATGGGAAATGGGGAGGGGTTTCGCTGCCTCTTCCTTAATTTTCTTGCTAACTTTTCTCACAGCTTTATGATATAGTGACGGTTTCATTTCGTCGGGTATTGTTTTATCATTGAGGATTTCTGTTTTTTCATTAGCTAACTGCGTCACTGGATCCGCTTCAATATTACTGAATAGTTTTTTATAAAGGGCATCGGATACAAGTCTCATCTTTCTGACAGACATTTTATTTAACTAATGATGATAGTAACGTTCCGGCTAAAGATGCTAATAGAGGGATGAATAAACCACCACCTCGCTGTAGCATACGTCGTTTCTTACTGATTGGATTTTTCTTAAGTGCAAGCATTTTAATTTTTTTCTTATGTTTCTTTAGTTTAACTTTTTGTTTTTCAGTCATGGGAATATTACCTAAGAGAAGATTCTTTGCACATTCACTCAAAGTGAGAATGTCACTTGAACCTGCACTTTTTATAAGTGATTTAAATTTCTTTTTGCAACGAGCGTGTTGGCATCGCTTTAAAAAAGGAAGATGGGGATGAATTCGCGCCATTGTTCCTCGAGGAGTAGAAGAAGTAAACTGTTCATTACTTTTGTCGCACTAAATTTATATACCTTTTAAAAATGCCCAGGAAAAGAATCGACACGAAATTAAAGCGGCTTTATGTGAACAAGAACTATATTGGAAGTTATTCAGGTGCAAAAACGTTTTTTGATAATCTATCTGAGAAGGATAAACGTAAGACAAATCCTAAGAAAACTCTAAAGTACTTACAACACCTAAAAGTTTATGCACAAAATCGACCAGCACCTAGGAAATTTAGACGTCGCAGAGTAGTTGTTCATGGAATAGATGACCAGTGGGCGATTGACCTGGCTGATATTCCAAAATTAGCCCCATATAATAAAGGAATGCGGTACATCTTCATTTGTATTGACGTGTTTTCGAAATATCTGTGGGCGGTGCCTATGAAAACAAAGCAAGCTTCTGAAACTGTTACAGTTCTGAAGAGTATAATCGATTCTTCTGGTCGAAAATGTACTAAGATCCAGGTCGACAAGGGAAAAGAATTTCTCGGAGCTTTTAAACAGTACTGCGATGAAAACAAGATCCATATTTTTCACGTTGAAAGTGAACTTAAAGCTTCTGTTGCAGAGCGAGTCATAAGAACAATTTTGGAACGAATATGGCGTTATATGTAGTATAAGAAGACGTTTACCTACATTGATGCGCTTCCTGATATTGTTAAAAACTACAACTCTTTACGGCACAGATCAACCAAATTTGCTCCAAAGGATGTAAATGCAATGAACGAAATGGAAGTATGGATGAATTTATATGGGAATGCAGAGCTAAAGGCAGTAGGTCGTCCACGTTTTAAGATTGGGGACAAGGTCCTTATATCAATTGTCAAGTCCAAGTTTGTAGAAAAGGGCTACGACGTTAAGTATCATGATGAGGTATATGAAATTTACCGTATATCAGATACAAACCCTTTTATGTATTATATAAAGGATATGAAAGGGAAGACGCTTAAGGGTGGATTTTATTACCAAGAGCTCAGTAGGCTGTATACTTGAAGACCACTCTATTTTACTGCGTGTATGTTGACGAAAACCCTCATTCTGTTTCCAAGTGTCACAACATCAACTTGTCCTTTTGTATGTGTAAGCAGTATAATTTATTTTGCAGGGTAATAAACTCTATTTGTACTTGTTTTTGTAAGTGCTTCAGAACTTCCAAGAAAATATATTTTTCTGAAAACGGTAAACAAATAACGGTAAAGAAAATGGAGAGCACAATAAGTTTTGAGTTGGAAAAACCCATGGACTTGTCTAACCAGCCACGAGGTTCCATTCAGGACTCTGGAGTTGTTTTTGACCCCCAAACAAGTGGTGAGCCGCCTTGCCCGGAGAGAAAAGGTAAAGTATAACCATAATTTTAAATAAAAAATTATTTATAACTCACTAATTCAAAATTATGGTTGTACTTTACAGCCGTATCATTCGTCTTGAACGAGGACAAGGTTTATCGACCTAAGTGCAAAGCCTTTGATGTGACGGGAAGGTACACTCGCCCCAAGGTTATGTACTGGTACTCAAGAGTTGGAGAAGACAATGCACCCTTTCTGAACATCAAAAGGACCTCAGCAACTGGTAAAATTCTGGCAACCAACATGTTTATGACCAACGTGCCCGAGCTCATATCAAACGCGGTTTTCTTCTACATGGTCACCCGAATGGATCCCTACAAACTATGCTACGTCCTTCAGAACAGCTTGGATATGGTGATGAATTCAGCGAACTTTGATATGAAGAAATGGGCAGAGTTTGAGCTTGCAAATCCTTCCGATGGACATCATGATGAGACCATTTGAAACCTTTTGTGAAAAAGTAAACAACTTTGTTATTCTTAAAAAAAATGCAACTTTGTTTTTCTTAAAATTTTTTACAACCTTGTTGTTCTTAAAAACCTTTTGAAAACTTTGTTATTGTTTAAGATATTTTTATTACTTTGTTTTTCTAAAAAAAACATTTTTATTACTTTGTTTTTCTTGAAAATAGTTTTACAACTTTGTTATTCTTAAAAAACATGTTTACAATTTTTTTTTAAAGTATTTCGTTTTTATTACTTAAAGTTTTTGTTTTTTACGACACCCTAATAAAAAAAATTGGTATTTAACGCTCGAAAAAAGTGAGTCAGTATTCATTCTCTACTCTCAACTCAAGTTGTCTACATGGCTCTTGAATTCCAACCTATAGTTGATTTCCTCAAGAAATATTATCTTGCTTGTTTGATAATATTCCTTCTGGTTTTGGTTTTCATCGAACTTTTCGTTTTAGCCTTTGAATACGCTAGCCACAAAGTTGTACTTTTCACCAATGGCACAAGCGAGCCTTTACAAGGACTTCTTGTCATTCCCCGACGATTTTGAAGGTAAGTCGCCGCCGCGGCCCGCGCTGGGGTAATTAGAGGAGAGGGGCAAACTATCTTGCCATCCCAACCTTTCCCATTCGTTGCTCTTTCCATAAATATTTTGAAAAATAACATTTCTAATCAAGTTTATTTTTTTTGCAGAACAAAACATATTGGACCAGTCGCTTGCTCTTGAATTCGAAGGTGAGTTTAACAACTCAAGTGAAACGCAAGCTGCAGACGCTGCTGACTTTCTGGAGAAACTTGTGACAGAGCAAATGCCACCACAAGCACCTTCAGCTGTGAAACGTCGTAAGAAAACCGGAGTGCTGAGCAACAATAAGCGGAGGGCGGTTGAAATTCCAATAAACCAACGCAACCAACCCGAGCCAGGACAACGAACTCTTTGCGAGCTTCGTTCTGTCACAGCAGCGTGCTCTCACAAGGCTACGAACATGATGGATCAAAAACAAAGGGCAGAAGATGCTGACAAGGAAGGTGTACTTGACAAGGTTCCAAGTGGTATTCCATTTGTTGAAGATTTTGAGTACATTGTTGTCAAGTACAAGAACTGGGACACTGGATTCATGATTCGTCAAGGAGGACAAACAGTGACGGTCACTACCAGCGCTTTGAATGAAATGATTCGAAGAAATCGTCTGCAAAAATAATTTTATTTCATTTTACAAACCTACAAAAAATATTTACGAAATTATAAACATTATTTCTTATTCATGTATATTTTACACCCATTATCTGCAAATAAATTATTTCTTATTCGACAATCGTCATCTTGTGCTTGACTTAAATCTATGTAAATGTAGCCATGGGGTTTGGAGCATGAATCCTTGAACGCTTCCTCTAGACAAATATTCTTTTTACCCATCATTTGAACACCCAACGTTCGCACAACTTGCATTGCTCGAGGGTCCTTAAACTGTATAATATAATGACAGTTTAAAGTTATATTCCGAAGACCAGGGTAAAAAAATACTTGAGAAAGCAAAATTACACTGATATTCTTATGATGAGCTTCCCGTATAAACGCATTCAGTACGTTTGGAGACTTACTACATTCTTGTAAGAGATCATCCAGGACATAGAGCTTTGGTGTGCATGATTCATCACCAAATTCATCTGGAAGACCAGCATTGAATGTAATTTTCGGGATTTCTTGCCCCAATTGAGCAAAGTATTTATCCTGTGGAGTTCCGTAGCAGTAAATAATCTCTTCAATTGGTGAGTCAAAGATTTCTTCGTGACGCAACAATATTTCTCGTGTCAGTGTACTCTTTCCACACTTGGAAGGTCCACAGATGTACATGCAACTTGGATGATTCAATTGAAATTTAAAATCACGTCCGTTCATTTTGACGATTATTTATTAACTGTTTAATTATACATATTTACAATGTTTTTATATCTAAGGAATTAAATGATGACCGTAAGCTAAACTATTAATATTATTTAGATAGAACCTTTTACTGTCGAAATTTGACATTGCCGTCTTCTGAATTTGTACAGTGTGAATTCGATGTTCCACAGATTGAAACCGTTTGGCTGTAATGGACGTAATTTCGTCTTCATATAATACACGCTTGTAATCTAACAAGTTCATTTCTCTTTTTAGTATATAATTAGGAATGCCTGCACCTTTCATTTCAAGTTTATTTGTAGCTGTTACATACGAATACATTTTAGATCGAAGGTAAACGAACTTGGAAATCGGTCCATCTTGAGCGCAGACATCTTTGAAAAGTGCAGGAACCTTTTTATTTTTAGCATCGTACATACCAATTCCAAAAATTGGGTCATCTTCTTTGTAATCAGACCGATCATACCATAGGTCACTGATTTCAGGGTTTTTCATGTCTTCATATAAATCTTTACACTTGATATGAAGAAAGAAGCTATCCGTGTCTGTTCCAAGCATTTGTAAATTATTAATACCATATTGAGGTTGTAAAAATTTATAATAAAAATCATACATAACCTTCTTCGCTCTTGACAATGTTACAACCCCTGTGAAAATAGGTGCATTAAGTTGAACTCTTTGCTGTTTCATAAATATCAATGCCATTGACTCTGAAATACATAACACATCGCAAATGGTAGCTTTTTTGGACAGGCGCAGAACAGCTTGCCGAGATTTTACTACATTCACACGCTTTCTGTTTCTTTTATTTACAATAGACCTCCCGTAAACTGCATTTGCAGCTAATTTGTATAATTGAGACTCGTAGGGATCATTCGTTAGCGCACGACTACTTGTACAAAAGTCCATAAAGCCACGTAACCAAGGCTTTTGTTTGAATTGTAAAACTTTATGAACCTTTGTTAATTTAACGCCTATTGAAATATAACATTTTAACTCGACATAATGTACAACTAATTCTTTACGAGGAAGTAAATCTGCCATAAGTTTTACAGTTTTCAAGCATGAATTATTAAGTTCTAATTTCTTAAAGATATTTTTTTGGTAACTTGAAAGTTCTTCATAATTTACTACTCGCTTATATGGGGCTGGTGGATATGCGTTAAAACGTTGATGGTCTATAGGATCGAATTCCAAGTCTACCTCTAACATATACCCTAATTCATCCTCATCTCCTAATGATAAAATATGATCACAAGTAAATTTTTCCACTTCGTTCGGCGGTAGAAATTCAAAACTATCAACAGGAAGGTACTGCGAGCTTCCAAAAGTATAAAGGGCATTTGCATCAAGATTAACAATAAACGAAGTATCTTTCTGGTCATCAAAACCCTCACAGTATTTGTTATTACTCTCTGCAATACGAATATCTCCACCACAGCTTAGACCGCCACGAACAGCTGACTCAATAAACATATACATTTCACTGTTATCGATCAGTTTTAACTCAACGTCACTATGCTTCAATGCAGAATACCAAGCAAGCATAGGCAGAGATAAAAAATTACTAGGGTCCAGCTCAAATTGACGAATAAAAATTGAAGAAAACTTAATCCAGGCATCAGCGAGTATAGTTACATCCACCAAATTATATATTGCGGTCCATTCTCCCATAGTTTTAATATCAAAGGACTGCCATACATCACAAGCAAAGCTGTAATCTTCATCGGATATATCCTTATCCTTCAAATTATCGTAAAATGCTTCTTTAGGTGGGATGTTATCATATTTAAAATCGTCTACAGACTTTAAAAAATTATAAGGAAAAATTTGTTTGGCGTATAGCTTTGCGATATGGTGTTTGCAAGATGGATATAATTTTTCAAAAATCTCACGAGTTATTTTGAAAGCATCCGGACCACTTTTTGCTAATAATTTTCCTTGCGTCTCTAGGCTACTGTTTAAAAATCTCAAAGAGTCAAGAAAAGTTAGTTGATATGTACATTTACTACCCTTTGCATTAGAATCTCTTATCGTCATTGCCATGTACCGCTCACTTGTGCATGGAATTAT
>JAQIWI010001848.1:0-14535 GCA_034698825.1 Deuterosminthurus bicinctus
GAATTCACCTGCATAAAATGCAACTGCATACATTCCTAGCAATAGTTATTTAATTTTATGGTGGAAGCTTGTAATGGGTATTCCAGAATCCACAGTCCGTTATTTTGAAATAAATATTCCATATTCCAATTTTTTAATCCCTTAATTTGGAGTTAATATTCCACATTCCACAATTCCAATCCGAGCGCTTGTGCGGTTCATTCCAAATCCATAATCCACTTTCTGAATTTGCTGGATTGCGTATCACTGGTGGGAATACTAATTATATATAGAGACAATCAACACCGTCCTGGGCAGAATTTCTACACGTATCCCAATGTCCAAAAAATGCCAAAAAATTGCTTTTTGAAAGCTGCTAGAAATTTGAACTTTTCCTGTAGTCCCCCTTTACTTGACCAAAATTTCCTATGTTAAATCCTATAAAAAAAAATCCATTTTGAATTTCAATTTCAAAAGTAAAACTCTTCCCAATTTTCCTCCATACTGGACTCTCATTTCTCCATGTTAAATCCTTTAAGAAAAATTGAATTGTGGATTTGCAGCTCATAACTAAAGATTCACCAAATGGACTAAAAATTGGCCATTTTTTCATGACCACAGAAATTTACGCCTGGACCTCAGATGAAGTGGACTGCGGAGCATTTGTACCCAAATGGTATGGATTAAGGAAAATAAACGATCAAATCGACAATAAAAAAATCGATGTGGTGTGTCGACTAGCACTAGTCTTGCTATCTGCATTATTAGTTATTTCATTTCTATGGTAAAGTCAAATGGAATTGGTTGAGTGTCTTTTACGCTGACGTAGGCATTAAACTACATAGCATCATTCAATTCTTGCAGATAAGTCGCCTCCAGTGCTTCATCCATGTAATCCACAGCAGGGAAAGTTTTAACTACCCTCGGTTGTCTAAACAGCAATAGTTTCAAGTAGACCAAGACATTTAAATTGCTGGCGACTCCGCCATAAATGCTCAGCAGTGGCAGCTAGAAAATATTTAAATCACTCACCTTTGAATACGCATCTGTAGTTCATCCAAAGATGATAATGCAGATTCTGGTTCATCTAGAACTATAGAAGACAAGAGTAGAACTGGTTGTACAACGACAAAAACTTATAGCTGCAATTTTGAATACTCACGACGATAACGACCTTCAGTATTGACTACAGCTTCGTACTCCTTCCCTTCCATCATCCGCAGCAGAAACCTTGCAAACCTCGGAAAAAGACGAATGCCGTTTCCAACCACCTCCTCTAGCGGACATCTCTCCTGCTCGATAAACTCTGCGCATGCAGGCCGAAGAACTTGCATGATGCGTCGGATACTTGGGATTATTTCTCCTTGATCATTTCGAATAACTGCAGAACGCTTCGGTAGACAGAGAGTGAAAATAACGCTGGCCACATTGCTCACAGACTCGTTTGGAAGGGCCACCACAAAGTCAGACTCATTTTCCATCACTCTGATACAATCCTGCAATACATTCATTCCTCAATACGCAGTTTAGTATCATATTTAGACAGAAGCGTGGAACTGCAAGGAAACTTACGGCCTGTGGGGAGAATAAAGCCCGAACGAGCACATGTGGCAAAGGAATGAAACCCTCAAGGCATTCAATCGAGCTCCGACAATAGCGATCATATGAGCTGAAGTTTTGAAGACGCAATAGGCCTTGAAATATTGGTAACGGCTTCTCGATGACTTTGAATTTAGCCGGCAGATCCAACAGTATGTTATACGAGGGCCTATGGTCAATTTCCATCAAAAGTTCCTCTCTTTTCGATATTGGGATTAGCTAAAAATATTATAAAGGCCAATACTTACATTAATAACAATAGAAATGAACCATTTTTTGTCGTACTTCGTAATCAGTTGGCTTTTTGTGGATTTTCAAACGAGTCCCCGGAAGCAGCGGCTTCTCCTTCTTAGCGCGAAGAGCGGTCGGAATAAGCTGATAGTCTCCTTTGCAAACCTTCAAGGATTTGTACCACTTCTTGGACCAGCAAAGCCAAGCAAGTCCGCATAGAAACGTAGCAAAGATTGGTAAGATGTAGAACAGCGGGTTAGTTCGCCTAAATCCAGATGGTTACGTGTCAGTTGACAGAACGGACACTTGACCTACTAACAGTTGACCTCAACACAGCTGAACACTTCACCGAACCATTTGACTGTTGACCGAAACCAATTGGCCGAAGAGTATTGGCCTACACCGAAATACCTCGTGACAGTTTAGCAAATGATTCGAATATATTTATTTAACTGCAAAAAAAAGTATGAATACTGTTAGAAATGTTCCTAATTGTCACGTTGAAGGTTTTGTTTGTTCTATGAAAATTAGAAGTGATAGTCTGACGACTTGTACTGTTCCTGTTTAGTTGTACTTTAAACCATGCTACTAAGCGTGTGCAAACGCAGGATCTAATTCAAAAATATTCTTCAAACACGTTTGTGAATTATACGTCAAAATTCCTAACAAATGCCATAAGATCTAACGACTACTCAGAACATTGTACGTCAAAAATAGAACCAATAATTATAGTCAATCAGAGAGTTCATCATTGAGCAAGCTGACATGGGGGTGGTACAACTGAGACGACTGAAGGTTGAAAGCTAAAGTCATGATCTTTGTCGCTGCTTTCCTCTACATGTTATAACTATAAAACGGCGAACTCTTTATTTAGTTGATGAGGCTACTAGGAATTGCCTTGCTACTAGGTTAGCAAGGCAACGGATTAGATTTTTTTTGTAATGGCTGTCTCATTTAATTAACTGTTCCTGCTATTTTTTTGACTTGCTTAATTTTCCTGAGCATAATTCAATCTGATGGCTTTGATACTTTCTTTTTGTAATGGAATTATTATAAAATGATTATTCGGTAAACTGCCGCGAGGTATTTGGTGTCGGCCACTTGATTAGGTCAACAGTTAAATGTTTCGGTAAACAGTCAGTCGGTCAATTGTCCGTTCTGCAAACTGTTGCACAATCATGATCTGGATCATTGCTGACATTGTAATATTGAAGTAAAGTTATATAATAATTCAAAGCCCACCCAAATGCTCGATATTCTAGTTGCTCAAACGTCGGTAGATCTTCTCCCATCTCCAATGTCACATTAACCATGACGCCCGCTTCCATCTCAAACATGACGCGCTTCTTAAGTATTGCCTCCGGCACTTTTTCGTTGTAAAAGTCAAACAGCACCACAGACGATGCAACGTCGGGTGAATCTTGCTGGAATAAATTGGTGAACACTAAACTGTCTCCTTGTTTTACCGCTTCATACTGGATTGGACGGGAGTCGTTGTTGAACACGGTTAAAATTTGCATGTCAGATTCCAAACTGGCCAAATTCACCACGAAGCTATCAACGGTTTTCGGGTCAATCACAATAGGCTGAGCTGCAAGTCTCCAGTCTCCAGATTCCTCCTCCTCAATATTCAAGAACCTTTCCCTCAAAAGCACCTGCCAACTTGTCAAGAATTCGTAGTTTCTATCGGCAAGCCCTTGAATAGTGATTTCCACGTCTTTAATTTGGAACATAAGATCCCTTCCAAGCAGGACTTGGATTGTTGGAAAAATTTCAAAGTCGTCTTTGACAATTGGGGTAAGATCCAACAGTTTGGGTCCGAATGATTTCAAGTCAAAAATAATTTGAACGTTTGAGCATCCACTTGCGATTCGATAAATTGTCTCATTTGCGCTGTTGCACACCAAAATATTTTTCAAGTACCCTGGGACTGCCGTGAGAATGTCAAACTTTCCTCCAGCGCCAATGGATACCAATGTATCACTACTGATTTGCATCATGACACTCGTCAGGGTATCCTTTGCTGCTCTTCTGTACCTCTCGATGAGTTCACTCCCGTCAGTATCCTCGCCGGCTCTTTTGGTTCTCTGGATGATTCCATTCCCATTTTGAATATCCTCTTCCAAAATGTCACTTCGACTGCCGTTTCCAAGGGTGCCGAATAATGTGGAGGTGATGAGTCCATTACCAAAAATTTTTAGCTCAAGGCCGTCCCGGAAGGAAATGGTGGGCTGAGTGTGAGTATCTGCTCCTTCGGGAATAAAAAAGTCGACGGAAAATTGGGATCCATCCGAAGCAGTTATGTTCAAATGACCGTTCAAAAGTTGTAAGTTTGTGTACTCGTCAGAGTTCATGTCCAGATAGACATGATGGTAAGTGTACGGAGTAAATGTGAGAAAAATTGATGTGCTGCCACCACCATTTCGGAAGTCACCTTCATACTTAAATTCCCCTTCGGTTGCATCATTTACAACAACGAGATTTGGCCTAATGGTCACATCCAAGATAAAAAAGCAATCAGGTAGGGATGAAATATGAACCAAGTCATATAATGCTGGTGATGTGTTCCGGCCCCCTTTTGTATCAATTAGTTTCGTGTAGCACCCCGACAAAATGACTTCCGATTGTCCTTCTCGGCCGAAGATTTGCTGGATGTTACTAAATTCCAATTGGTGCGCAACAGTTTCATTTCTACTCTTCACAACCAATGAACTATTTAGTATGTTCAAAATCACAGCTTGTTCTTTCCATAGAGAATCGTTTAGAAAGAGGGTGTTGACTCCTTCTCCGCCGTCCAGTTTCCCATAAAAGTTCTCGGATGTAATAAAATAAGTGTCGTCCTTCCTGCCCCCTGTGAAACTGGAGTCGGGAATGGCAGGGCCAACTACAAAGGTATTTGGGTAGTTTTGAAGGCCAGTAAGCACAATAGCTGAGGTGCTGGGTTGCACTCGAGCAATTCCACGAACTTCTGGCAAGACCTGAACGACCATTTGGTCTCCCATATAAATAATCGACCTCTCCAAAGGAATTATTCCAACCCAAGAATCGCTTTTGACGTGGATTTCAAACTGTTCAGAGACTTGGTCAAATGTGATTTTACTCGCGCTGCTTGGATCCATGAGGAAAATATATTTGTGAGTTGCGCTTCCGTTCTTCTCCATGTTCACTTCGATGACACTTGTGTGCAACGTTGCAGAGTTTTCAAATAATTCGATTTGGTAACTGAAATCACCGCTAGAGGCTAAATTTTCCACGATTGTAAATTTCCTGACCTTCAGAGCAATTTTTGACTTGCAAAATAGTTGAGATGAAAATTGAATAATGTCGTTGTAGTTCTCGGTGCCCCCACGGAGGTCAAGATCGATCAGTTCACAGCTTCCTTTCACCACATCGGGTAACGCAGGTCTACCGATGATAATTTCAATTTTAGAAATTTTCAGCTCGCCTTGTGACATAACTTGAGAAAGGAAATCGACAGATATGGTTGCTTCTGGCTGGAAATCTTGCCGAATGATAAGAGAGTCCAGTCCGTCGCCTCCGTCTATTGTACCCTTCAGCTGAATCCGCCCACTTAAAGCAAAAATGTCGTTCTTGTATCCACCTGACAAATTTAAGTTGCTGTTTGTTGAAATTTCAAATTGATTTGGATAATTCGTAAGTCCGTCGACTTGAAGAACGTCAGAACTGGAGGACAATGATGACAGGGAAACAATTCCATAAAATGAATCGGAAACTTCATCAAAGTTGATGGAAAGTCCTTGTTGGGTCATGAGCAGGAAATTGGAAGTTGTGGACTTCATGTAATTGCATTTGAACTCCATGGTTTCAACGCTATTTTTCATGATAAGATATCCTGATCGATAGGAGAGATGTGCAGTAACGATATCGTTTGTAAAACGAAATATATGCACATTGTTCTCCGGCTTCAGGTTGACTTGGATGCTAGCAGCAAATTCAACCAGGTAGATGAATACCCCATTAGCTTCGTGGTAGTTGTCCAGCCTTGTGAAGGAACGAAGCTGGAGGACGGGAGCAGCGCTGCAGTTTGAGGCTGGGATTTGGATTTCATCTTGATAAAGTGCGGACTTGCCACCTTTTAAATCCACGTATTCAAGGAAACATGCTATCACAAGGCTGTCAGGCTGGTTGATTCTCCCAATAATCCGATGAAAGTTATTAAAGCTGTCGCCACAATTTGAATATGGTGTGCACTTGGTCGTTGAAAAGTCGATGCTTGTCTTTTGCACCACGTCGACATCCAAAACCAGCGTGTTGAATCCACCAACACCGTCCAAAGTCCCGCGAAATGGAAAAGACTTGAGAATAAAAATGTCATCAGCTGAGCCGCCAGTAAAGTTTTTCCATCCATCTTCTATGATAAAGACGTGCCGACGATTCGGAAATCCCATGAAAACATCAGTTCCATTCTTGAGGTCAATTAGTGCCGGGAGGTGTTCCCTACCAAAAGCTGTCAGAGCAATGACATTGTGGCAGAGGACATTATTATCTTTGTATCCATTCGACTGAGGGTCGTGGGGATAGTTACTATCTTGAGGAGCATTAGGATTGCATTCCAAGTATCCCCAATACGGAGTATCAGACTTATTTAGGAACAGACGATGATCTCTCTGATTTTGAAAATCAGCCAAGCTGTCGTTTTCAAAATAGTGTTCGATACGCATGGGTGGGAGACAAACTTCACGAGTTTCATAGACTGAAAAGACTAACAGATCTAATACTTCATGTTCAGTCGTGAAGCAATTGTTTTCATCAACATCCTCAAATTGCGTGTAATCGTTGATCTTCACGGTACGATCTGTGGGTAAGACGTAGGTCTGAAAATTTTCAGCAATCTGTAGTACTGACACTGCATGGGTCACCATAGAGTTGTAAGATTCTATAGTCTCTGCAAGGTTCTGGATTGGTTGGGCTGCCATGGTGCCACCTAAGATTCTCTTGCCGGTTGCACTCTCGTTCCCGGTGGAACTACCAAAGAGAGGGAAGAAAATATTGACCAGTTCTTGAACTCCGGCATGAATTTGAGTGCTGATTGAAACGAATACATCAGCCACTGCCGCGGGAACTATTTGAAAAGGGCCAGTTGCAATATGAAAAAGATTTAGGGTTGAATCTATAATCTTGGCCACGGAGTTCACAATTCCAACTACACCGGTAACTGTGTTGGCAATGGCAACATCCATGTCAAACTTGCAGTCCTTTTCAAAACGTTCTTGGAACAGGTTGCCTTTTTTATCGCACATTTCCTTGAGAGAATCTATTTGATTGACTTGTCCAACCAAGCTGTAGATACCGAAGGTGCTGGTGGCGGTTCCGACAAGTGGACTTGTAGCTTTTAATACAGCTCCCATTGCCCTCTGTCCAGCTTCTGCAAATTCGATCCTATTGTCTGCCATCTTATTACCACCTTTGGTAAGTATTTGATCCAATCCAAGTAACTCACCCACCTGTACAAAGCTCTCAGTGTCTGCACGTAGCAATCCACCAATCAGGTTCTTTCCGAGCATGCCCAAGTTGACTGCCTTGACATCTGTATATACACTGCGGAATCCTTCCGATTTGTCGTCAATAGTTTTCCCTCTCTTGTACTCCTCTGCAGCTGAATTGAGTTTTTCCTTGTGCATGCGATCCAGGGATTCAGTTAAAAGTTTCAGGCTGATGGCCGTCTTTGAAAGCTCCAAAGACTGGGTGCCGGCAAGTTGGGCCATGATTGCTCCTTTGCTCAAGGCACCGACTATCTCTTTCACCACAGAGCTTTTCCATTTTTTCCAATTGGTATTAATGTCCTTCTGGGCCGACTCACTCCCTATAAGCTTATCCAAGCCCACTTGGTCGAGCGCGGATAGAAGTTTTCCTCTGTCGCTGTCAGCCAAATCCACAAGCTTGAGTTGAAATTCATCAGCGTCAACTTCTGTGACATCTTCAAAACGGCTGCATAACCTTGTTTGTCTCCTACGCCCATCGCTTGTACTGCTACTACAAGACCCCCCGGCTTTTGTTAGTATATCAATCTGGATGCAAAAGCAGATGGAGTCACATTGGTTACAGGATTTTTGTCTTCAAACTAATTTTTTTTGGTGTTCAACTTACGGATTTTGCTTTAGGTTGCAAGCTCTGATTTTCAGGGGTAGTCTAGAAAAAAACTCAATGTGTAAAAACATTATAACTTGGCGTGTTTGAAAGGCTGCTGAAGTGCTCACCTCATTCAAGACATCTTTTAAGTCAAAACTTTCGACTTCCTTGGGCATTTGCCATCGCATATCCACATGGCCATATCCCATAAGAGTTCTGTGTTATGGCATAACGTTGAGTCAGCACCGCACCGCCGGAACAAAAGACGAAACGTAAAGTGTTAGCATCAATAAAAACAATAAGGTTTTGGGAACTTTTACTGCCATTAGGCTTACTCTGGGAGTGCGTCCAGGCATTTAATACAGTACGGCTTGGACGCCATAATTTTTGCCTGCTCTAAACTGTCTTCGAAGTATTTTCTAATTTGCATTTCCGCATGGAAAAAATGAGCTACTGCATTCATTTTGACTTGATCACTCGTTTTGTTGTTTTCAATTGTCTTATTTTTTCTTTCCACCTCCAGTCGTACAGCTCGTTCAAGGTCTTCAGTTGATGGTCTAATGACTTTTATGTCGTATCCAGAAAATTTCTGTTGGAATCAGTTATAACACGTACACTTACTTAACTGAAAACAAATAACGACTGGTCATTCCAGGATGATAATTTAGAACTAATTTGATTAATACCTGTTGCATCAAGGGCGTAATTATTGCGTTGTCAGATTTTTGAAATCCTACCTTTTTTACGGCAGGATACATAGTAAAATATTTCCTCCCTTTAACTAGTTTTGTTTTTATCCCCAAATCATCAAAATCCAACTCCTTAATGTTTCCTGCAACCACCACTGTATTTGAACTTGGATCCACTCCGACGGCAATTGTTTGAAATCCCTTTTGTATTGTCGTCATTTCTTCAATCAGCAGCTCGCGCACCTTTCCATTTGAGAGCTCCCCCTTCCCACCAGCCTTCAAAAGTTGTTTAAAAGATTCTTCTTCTTCATTTAAATCGCTGCCACGTCTCTCCTTCATGGTCCGAATTTGAGATTGATGTCGAACATGAAAAATGCCGTTTAAAATGGTCTCGGCCAATGTGGCTAAATTTCTTTCGTTGATTTCAGTTGGCGCAGAACCCTTGAGTAAAATGTCTCTCATTGCACAACTTTGATTCAATTCAACTTTTGCAATAATTATAGCAAAAATTCAAAAGAATAAAAACTATACCTTGTTTGCGAGCGACATGGAGGAGTGCTCCTCCGTGCCAGCATCAACACTATGATCATTCCATGACAAGCAAAACGTAGCGATTACAACAAGACGAATTTCCACCGACAGCCAGCGCTTTTTTCGAGCCATCATTCGTGTCGTCGTGGCAATCTTAAAAGTGATTATTGGCCCTTCCTTCAGTTGTGTAAGTAACCAAAAGCTTTTTACAGGACCAGGGTGTGAAGAATCAATTAGAACAGTTGGGGTTGATACTGGTGTAAGAAAGCATTCCACACTTTAAAGATCGTAACCAAGATCAGAGGAAAATGGAGCCAATACTTACATTAATTCGAAGTGGAGTTGAACAAAGCTGGCAGTACGAAAAGTTAAATATAACCATTCAATCAACCAGAGGGATTAAGCCATAATAATTCATTATAAATAAGTTGGTCAATAATTTGATTGAAATTTGAGTGCTAAATGGGAGGAAAACTCACTAAGATCACACATGGGATGAATTTGCTTCCGAAGGTAAGCCAGCTTCCTCATGAGTGAGCTTGTTTAGCGAAAGCTTTGGATTATTAAGACTGTGCTTTACTCGCGTTCTTCATTTGCATAACTTGTTTAGACTTGTGTTGTGATAACAAGCTACAAACCGACTGTGAGTCAGTCCAACAGAAGTCATGGCATGTGGACAACACCTGGATGCAATGAGAGAAGTGCATCAAGCGCACAGCCTTGGAAGTCACTGTTAAAATGGAACTGAGCAACAATAATAATATTCTTGACCCATTAAGTGCTAGGATGAAGAATGATTTTCAAAGCCAAAAGCAAAAGTTTTAATGCACGAAGTGACAAGCGTTCTTGTCATATGAGAATCTATTCCTGCGCAAAAGATTTGCAAAATAACAACAAAAGTAAACTGCAAACGAGTTTTGATGAGCTGAACATTACACGTGCAGAGATGTTTCTCGATAAAGCCTGAGTCATGGATTTAATGGGCAAAAAAATTCAAATGGAATGATTGAATGCAATGAAAAAACGTTGCTTTTTTTAAAAGTAAACTGCTTGGCACGTGCGGATGACGCACACAGACTTGTCTAAAAGTCTAGACAAGTGAGACCAAATGCAGAGCGGGGCTGAAGTTTATCAGCAAGTGACTTTATTGAACCTGTTGGTTACATGATTTCCCGGGCCACAATAGTGCTGGAGAACTGGAGGCATCCTGGGCAACAATGCAATATTTAAACTCGAGAGTTATCCTGGGCAGCAAAGCCGTAGAACTTAAGAAGCCATGTCACATGAGCCTAACAAAAGCCTTGGCTGCCAACTTTGCGTCAATCTTCATGTGCAATTAGCATTTCATGCATGATGCCGACCAGGCAGTGGACCGGCAGGAAGTAGAAATAGAACTGAGTAATAACAGCAATATTAACGTTTATGACGAAGAATGATCCAATAATCGCAAGGCAGAGGCTTCAATGCACATGAAGTGGATATAATTCTTTACATGCGAGTCTATTCCTGCGCAATAGAATTGCAAAAAAGCAACAAATATAAACTGCAAACGAGTTCTGATGAGCTGAGAATTAAACGTGCAAATTCGTTTCTCCATAATAGTGAGTCACGGATTTAATGAAGAGAGACAAATGAACTGGGCTGGAGGTTATCATGAATCCTGGAGCAGTGAATAGCTATGAAAAAAACTTTGTTTTCAGTAAAATTAGTGGCACGTGCGGATGACGTAAGCAGACTTGTCTTAAAGTTTTGATTAGTGAGACCAATAATGCAAAGAGGGACTGAGTCTTTTTGCCAACCAGAACCAAAAAAGCAAAGCGACTGCGACTGCATTCAACCTATTGATTTTCTGATTTGCTTTTAATTCATAGAGCTAATTAGCTCTACTGAACTTATATGCATACTTTGTCAGCCTCTGCAGTGTGTCAGAGATGCACTGCTTTGTACACATGCGGCAGTTAGCGTTTTATGCATAAAGTCACGATAGGCAGTGGGCCGGCAGCACTTATAGTAAAGCCGCAGCAGGTGTGACACTACGTGTCTCCCTGTGTTGGCTACATTGCATTTTGAGTCTTATAATTATTATAATAATTCCAATCGTGTCCAGTAGTATGATGATGATTATGATTATGCTTGAAAGCGTCATAACTTTGTCAACCGTCTCGGTCATCGATCCTGATTAGCATTGTCATGCTATTCAGGTAGTTATTACCGCTGAGGCAAGGTTTTCTCTTTGGAATTTTGAGCGGTTGCTCTTTAGACGGAGAGTAGCCATCATGGAGTCAACACGTTAATAAAGTACGGCACTCTTATTCGTGAAGAACACACCACTCTGTCCTTTGCCTCTGGCTGTTACTACTGCTCTCGTCTCACCAACACATCTCTACATTTATTTATCTCATCGTCTGCGATGAGAGTCGTTCCCGGTAGCAACTTCGGTTGTTACACAGGTAACTTAAGTGCAGCTTGCTAAAGGTCTTTTGTGACAGAACTGTCCTCTTCTTAGTAACTACGATGCTGTCTCAGGTCATGCCGCAGCTGGGAGGCATTGTTGTGTGCATTTATCTTTTCCGCGTTATCGCAATGGAAATGCTCGTTGACAACAACAAATTTTAGTTTTCACCATTGGAATGTATGTATGTATTTGAGGTGCTCTGGAGCACCATTGGAATAATCTTGGTTCTCCGTTGCATTGGCACTAGAGAGAGGAGGAAGACTAGTGAAGAGAGGCTGTTTCTATGCGCGTCATTCAATTCATAGACAAGGCGACCTTGATTCGTCAGTTTGCACTAAGCTACTTAGCAGTGTTAATTAAATAAACTTGCAATGAACCCAATAAACGACCCACGATTTGGTATCAAGTCTTTAATTAATTTAGAACTTTGGAATCCTTGTTGTCTCATAAGGGATGGCAAGTTCCTTGACATTTCCATTCACGGTAATGGCCTTCCTGCCACTTCACTGAGCCGCTGTATGTACCCCTTGTGCTTTCAGAAATGTTGCCGGGAATGTTACCATTAATACTGCCGGAAATTTCTTGTAGAACCTAAGCAAACTATTACAGCGCCCTTTCCCTGTTTCACAATATTCACCTTCAGGAGAGGCGGATGGGACTCTATGACATCTGTTCTAGTTAACGCTAGCTGATTAAGCATTACCAAGCAACTTAATTGTTGATTAAAAGTAAATGACTGAAGTTATAGCAACGCCAACACCCAAAGGAAGCTGTGATGAAAGCTAATTAGCTCATTGCATGTTAAAAATGCTTTGCCCGTCGGACGCTTTTCTTACTAAATAGAAACGGGATGGCACGATAACATGAATTTATTTGGCTTGTTCCAACAAATTTCACACCTGTCAATAAGCCATTTGTATAACAGCTTATACAATAAAGCAAATTTAATCATGTTTTGCAGCATATCTTCCACATGGGTCATGAACACAGCTTCATCTGGCCAGTCTCATTCCTCATTTTAGGCGCTCCATAATCAGATTAGTTGACTGCAGATTCATGCAAAGTCTTTTGAAGCATTAATTGGATTTATTCCACTTTAATGCACAAAATTCCCACAGGAAGCAAAAGAAAGTTTGTGCCCTTCATTAATTTGAAGTCAAATACAAACATGAGGGAGAAATGTGAGCTTAAAAATCTGAGCACGTGGTTTTCTTATAAAGCTCGTCCTTGTAGTTTTTCCAGCTTATTCTTAGTTGCATCAGTTCAAAGGAATTTTTAGAGAAATTTCTCACAGACTGAAAGTAGTAGCGTAGTCTACGAGCATTTCGTTAAAAAAACTGAATCCCGTTCGACTGGCAATTTGTTGCAATGTGAAGAAGTTTGGGCATCATGAAAACTAGTCAACAGTGAGAAATCCAAGAAATTTCGTCTGATCTGTTTAGTCGTGATTTACTTTTTTCATTTAATTCCTGTAATTTTTTGTTTTAGGTCTTGATAGATACATTGAATAAATAAGACAGTTTGGTATGCCTTTGCATACCTTTTGTATTTAAAGCAAATTAAAAGAACTCCCATTCCTTTCAATGCAAAGCCACTTTGATTTCATTTCCTTTTTTGGAAACTCAGGCAAATTATGGAAGCATTCCCGTCATTGTGCATGGTGGAACAATTAGAGCACGTACCTCGAATACAAGATTACGACGATAAGTAGATTAATTTATTAAGTTCATGGTATAGGGTTTAGTAGCAATAGTATTAATGAAGTGGTAATAATAATTAAAATAGAATTAAGGGATAAACGAAGAGTTTGCACGTTGCTTATGCCACAAGAAAAGACCGCAATATACTGATAGTAGGCCGCAGTGTTTATAGGTTCTAACCAAGGCCAATGTTGAAAATTAACAAAAAAATTTAAGCTTGTTAAATATTTAAGCAAGAGAGGCAACAAATGGCGAAGTTAACAGTAATTCAAATAGGTTCTCAAAGGTTATAGACCGAATGGACATGTGTAGCTATGTGTATGTAGCTATTAAGGATACAGTACACTTCCAACTATGCTCAATTGAGCGTAGAAAGCATCACAAATATATTGTTATTAAGGGACATTTGAAGTAGAATTTCATCTCTATTCATACTTCATGAAGTCTTAGTTAAAATTTCAGAGAGAATGATCCAGAAATATCGTTTTTTTTACATTAAAATCAGGTTAGGTTGTCCAAGTTAAATGTCCATCGATGGCTTCTCTGGCTTCGATAGTGGCATTAGCTAAAACCAAAATATGGATTATTTCGGGCAACTGTAATTATAAAAACCATTTTTTTCATCTGACCTCACAAGCGGTTGTTTTCTCGTGGATTTTTGAACGAGTCCCCGCATTCGGCGGGCTTTCCAACTTTTCGTGAGAGGCGGTCGGAGCCAGTTGGTACTCTCCATTCAAATCGTACAAAGCTTTGCACAACTTCTTGTACCAGCAAAACCAAACGATTGATCCAATCAGAAACGCAGCCAGAATCGGTAAAATGAAAAACAGAGGATTGATTCGCCTAAATAAAGTTCACTGTTGGCATTAAACTTTTAAGGTAAAGGAGTAATTAATTATTAACAGCTAACCCAACTGCTGCATTTTCTTCTTGCTCAAGCGTCGGCAGATTCTCTGTCGTCGTTAATGTCAAATTCACCGTGACGTCCGCATCAAAAGTATCATTAACGATGACGCCCGCTTCTAACGTAACATTAATTTTGACGTCTGCTTCCGACGTTACATTAACCATGACGCCAGCTTTCATTGTATGATTGAATATGACGTCCGCTTCCAGCGTATTATCAAACAAGACGTCCGGTCCCACTTGAATCATCTCCTGCTCCTCGGACAGTCCCTCCTGTTCCACTTGAATCATCTCCTGCTCCTCGGACAGTCCCTCCTGTTCCACTTGAATCATCTCCTGCTCCTCGGACAGTCCC